>WYDF02098188.1:0-10708 GCA_009867245.2 Adranes taylori | reverse complement strand
TTAAGAACAACTATTATAATTAATTTCTTAATAAAGGTTGTGACATTGCAACGATATCTATTCTCCCAATATGTTTTGCTTACTTTTGTAATGGAAATAAATGGAACAACCTAACAAATTTTGAATTATAATTACGCGGGTCGAGTCATATCTACGTATTATAAATATTTGTAGCAATAAACCTTAATATATTACTCCGTTATTGCGTATATATATATATATATGTTTACATATAGATCTAAATTTGTGTACTTATAATAATAATAGAGATCAGCCATTTTCTTTCTCATCCTTAAATCTCATGCAAGAGCATTAAATGTTTTAATCAGAATAAAATAAAAGCAGGATTGGTAGTCAATAGTATAATTACGCTAATGCTTTAATAAAATTCAATTCTGTAAAAAAATGGCGAACAACAATTTTGTCAGAATTCTCATTGCTCATATTCACTTATTTCATCCTCTTCTTTGTGTTTCCACATATCAAATAAACAATCAAAATTGTATGGACTGCGATTTTCATCGCCTCAAGAAACTATTGAAGCCTTCAGAAGCCTTGGGTAATACTAGTACTAGTTATTAATTTTAAATGGAACACCAAATGTGCTTTAAAATATCTGAGTTGTATTTTCTACCATTTTACTGACGTTCATATGCAAGATCCAATACTTTCTTTCAGTTCGGTATATTTTGTTGCTATCCATGTTTATTTGATTCTTTATATTTGTCTTCGGAATATACTCTTAACATGTAAGGTGTACTGTACAGATTGCTCCATTGCATTCATTTTAAAATATTGTAATTTTCTTTCATGTATTTGCTTATTGTGATTTTTCAAATTGTACAAATTGATATATACTTTTTGTTGTATACCCTCTGATAAATAGCATTTACTTGATTCATCGCGTATCAACTTTGATGAATTTTTATTTATTATATTTTTGTTCATAGTTTGACAATTTTCTAAAAACGGATTCTATGGAAAAGTCATTGCATTTTTTATAGTGTTTCCATCTATTTTCAAATAATGGGTTTCCGCGCGAACCCCTAGTTATTATCCATTTTATCAAAATGGTTTTATATGCTCCACTTTTTATATTCTTCGTATTACCAGTCATCAATTTGTAGATTTATTTTTATACAATTTTTAAACCATCCTTGCAACGTATGCGAAGTGTTTTGAAAGGGAGTTGGGGACAGACGGTCACCTTGGAGTAAGTCTTCTCTTCTGATATTTGTGTGATCGGTGACACAAAAATAAAAGATATCACATTTGTTGGGTCATACACAAGAAAACTAGTGGACCGTTGTTTATAGAAATAATTTCTATCTTGTTGAGAAATTTGCAGTTTTACAGAAAAAAAGGTTGTAACAGGATTTCTAAGGAATACAAAATTTAAACGATATAGAGTCTTTTTTAATGGTTCTTGTTTAATGAAACATAAGCATAACGAGGGTAGTTTTATTGAAAATCCCAAAAATAGGGTAGGCGTCAGAAAGTTACTTGTTTAGTAATATGAAATAAGTGCCAACATCATTTCAACCCTCCAACAGTATTCACAGTCTCATTAACAGCTAGGAGATTTTTCATGGTTAAGACTTAGAAATTCCAAATTACTGAAATGTGTTAAATCGCACTTATACTTATACCAAGATTCTTGATATACAAGCTATTTATACGAGGTGTGATCATATAGTATGCGGGATTTGAAAATTTCTTAGGTTGTAGAAATCCGACTGTCAATTTTTGTCATTGTGTTGTTGGTACAACATGGGCCATTGACAACAAAGAGAATCAAATGGTGACCGAAATATCGAAAGTTGTTGAAGTCTGGAGAGAATACGGCTGGAAATCTATATAGTGATCACACTTACTCATCTGAAAATGTTGACACTTCTGACGACGAGCACGAGCCGGCCATTTTGGCCTCTGCAATTGAGGCTGCTGTTCAATGGCTAGATTATAAAATGCACCTGGTATTGATATGATCACTGGTGAGCACATAAAGGCGATGTGACATTATGGTGTTGACATGTGTGCCTGCGTGCGGCAATATGGTATTCTGGCCAATGGCCGTCTGACTGGCAAACGTCGGTCATCATGACACTGTATAAGAAAGGTTGGAAGAAAAACTTAAAAATTTTTGTTTGCTAGTTCTCATTTCTCAGGTGTCATACTTGATGTAATGCAGCTACAGTATTTTCTCTCGTGGCTGATAACACCGGAACAAACAGGCTTTGTTAAGGGCAGAGGCACACGCGAACAGATACTCAACCAACGTCAACTGATAGAAAAAGCAAGAGAGTACTGCACACCCATTATATCTGCTTTATCGATTATGAAAAGGATTTCGATAATCTAAAATGGGACAAACTTTGGAATATATTATTAGGGATGGTGTGCCCAAGCACCTCGTCCATCTTCTGAAGAGTTTATACGATACGTGTCCTTCGATACTGTTGTCAGAATTGACAACAACATATCGTGCAAATGCATCATCAGAAAGGGTGTGCGTCACTGATGTATCATGTCACACTTGTGGTTTAACACCTACAGCGAGTTCATCATGCGTCTTGTCTTAGAAGTTTGGGCCGGGGGCGTAACGATAGGAGGAAATAAATTCCCGAATTTGCACTTCGCGAATGACACTGCACCTACAACGGCTAACCATGATGAACTCAAGGGGCTGATGAACAGACTTAGCGGATAAGCGGTGAATACAGCTTACGCATAAACGTTAAAAACCAAGGTAATGATCGTCGACAGGGAAGCACTCAATCAGCCAGACATTAAGAAGATTGGGAACTATGAGGTGGTGAGCGAATTTACATATCTGGACGCCGTTGTAAATAGTGAGGGCAATTGCGGGACGAAAATACGAAGACGGATCCAGATGGGTCGTAATGCTATGTCACAGCTCATTTAAGTCTGGCGAGATAAATCAATAACTAAGAAAACCAAAATCAGTTCGGTTAACACTCTAATATTCCCGGTGATGATGTATGCATCGGAAACTTGGACGCTCCGTAGAAGAGATCAGCACCGCGCGGAAGCGTTTGAGATGTGGTGCTGGCGGCGCATGCTGCACGTTCCGTGACCAGCACGCAGGACAAGCACCTCAATTCTGGCCGAAATTCAGCCGAAATATCGACTCTCCGCGCTAATCTACGGAAAGATCTTGTCATTCTTTGGTCATATATCCCGCAGCAAACATATGGAGCGGTTGATGGTTCAGAGGGGAGCCAAATGGAAAGCGTCGCCATGGTAGATCCCCTACTCTCTGGATTGACTTGGTTGAAAAGCTGCTTGATTGCTGCTTGAAAGAACAAGCTACAAGACTCGCCGCACATCGGAATAGGTGGGAGAGACAATGAGGACTGCTCTACAAACAGTAACATAGAAGGAACCACCACGCGCCTGTCAAGATGCTAGGAAGATTTGTTGGCAGATACTTCTCCAAGCATATGTTCACAATTGCACATATAGTCATTAAGTTTCTGTTAGCTGTCAATAATGTTACTTGTGTTTTGGTGTCATGGCGTTTTTTACTTTAAAGAAAATGGAACAAAGGATTTGCATTAAGTCTTGTATTCAAAATAATGTAAAGTTCAGCACAGTGCTGGACGTGTAAAATGGTACGTTTGGTAATTCTTCTATTTTATAAGTGGTACAAGCATTTCTAGGGCGGGCGCGAAGAGTTTGAAGATGACGAGCATCCTGGGCACCCTCACACATAAATAACTGATAATAGCGTCGAAGAGGTGAAGAAGATAGTTACAGCTAATCGTCGATTCACTATCATAGAAGATTTTGGCATTTCATTTAGCTCATATCAAGCTATTATTTCGGATATTGTGGGCATGGGACGAGTGATAGTAAGTATTTTTATGGCGGTAGCCTTCATCAGTACCATCTGCTTTCACATCGCATTCGCTAATGAAAACCAACACGCCGCTCTGTGTAGCACCTTAGCTATTAGACCAACTTGAAAATCGTCTATATGAATGTACATCCGTATGGTTGTATGCCTATATTATTACTAAAGAGATCTTATAAAATTAGAAATTAAATGCAGTTATACGAAGTAACTAACGATGAGACAATCTACTAGGGTGGCAACTCATCCAAAGGACTAGGAATTATAGAAATAATTTGGAACTTAAACAATTAAAGTTCGCTTATTTTCGCAATTTCCACCACTAGATCATCTCTAGTACTAGCAGTCATGCTGAACCATTGATTTTAATTAAGAATATATTGATGACATTATATTTTAATGAAAAGTGTAAGTCTTTGTTAATAATTAAGTGAGTTAATTATTCCGAAAACTCCACATTGGAAAACTGCACTGCAATTGGCTTTAAAAAGTAGGGTAAGGCTAGATGCGCATGTCTAGCATTGGTTGAAACCAACACTTTACTTTGTGCACCACCTTGCAAAAATAGGCACCACCCAAATTATTTCCAAATATGAGTTTCGATCAAAAGCACAGTCTCGAATTGTGGAGCTGCTTAATGAAATCAACGCCAATCGAAAATTGCTCAAACAAATCATAACTGATGATGAAAAATGAATGTATGGATATGACGTTGAAACTAAGGCCCAATCGTTCCAATAGATCTTCCCGAAAAGCAAAGACAGAAAAAAGCACACCCAGTTCGCTTGAATGTAAAGGTTCTACTGATTTTCCTCTATATCAATGAAAAAGTGTTCTATGAGTTTTCCTTTCCAGATCGTACGGCCAATAAAGAGTACTACCTAGAAGTTTAACATCGTTTAGATGAAGCCAATCGGAGGAAAACATGCGAACTTTTGCCGAGACAACTCCTGGCGAACGCACTTGAGCACAGTTCATTGCTTGTTCGTGAATTTTTGGCACAAAACATCATCGTTATGAATCTGCATTCGCCGTAGTCACCCATCATGGCGACTTCTTTCTATTCCGGTGCCATAAAAGGATGACGTTTTGACGACGTTTCCAAGCTTGTTTCTAAGAGTTGGAAAACGCTGAAGAAAGTGTATTATGCCCAATGGGGATTACTTTAAAGGGAACAATCTTAACATAGTGGAATGAATAAAGATTATTCGAGAAAAATGATAATTCCACGTATTATTTGATCATATCTCGTATATAAAGTTATAAAAAAATTAATCGTAAATAAAATTATAATTCTTGTGTTACAAAATAACCCTAGCCGCTACACTGAACAACCATGGAAACTTACAATCATTAAATATAAAATTGTACAAGATCTATGTTGTTTTATCAATTTACCTCACAAACATTTATTACAGTTATTTGTAATAGTGTGTATCACTGAAGTATACCTATTCAAATCTATTTAAAAATTAAGAAGGTATTTAAAACTATCTCAGAGTAATTAAACAAAAAAAAAGTTGCTAAACAAGAATTATAAATTTAAATTTTTAAAGGTATTTAGGCAACAAATGTTTTTTAAATACACAAAAGATAAATTATTTTAAAGAGTACTTACGCTGCTAAAATCGAAACATCGTATATTCCAAAATATAATCGTAATAAAACTGATGAAACTAATATTTGACGATAGTTTCATCGTACAAAATAATTTAGTTATTCCATAAAAATACGTAGTCGAGAAAACTAAACTGATTAATAATAATAATAATATAACATAATCGCACTAGGTAGTTTGCGGTCAATAATAAAAATGCATTTCTTTAACAAGTTCAACATCAACACTATACTTGTTTGTTCCGTAAACTATCTTTTTCTTCTTCTTTTTTTCTATATAGAGTTACTGTAGTGTTTGTTAAGCACGCCGAAACAAATACACGCGAGAATTCTTCAGGCCACCAGTTTGGTGTTTTGCTTTTGTTTGCTGAACGGTGAAGAATCACGAAGGCGCGCACTGCGCTTTATTATTTTTCTTTTTGCCTTCTTCAAATGCGAGTGTTGCTTGAACTGTATTAGAATTCTACCGGGATTAGATAAGATATCATAATATTTTTTATAAGTTTCAAAAGACAATAGAATTAATTTTATTCTATTATAAATCCTCTATTAACGCTACCCACATGTAAAAGCATATTATGACTCATAGACTATATGTAGTTCCCGATTTCGATATTTTAGTATGTTCAACGAGCCGGGGGTATCATATAGGGCTTTTGAATTTGGATCAAATCATGTCTCATATATTAGTCAATATTTAAAAATAATATAATTACATAGAAATCTGTATTTCCTCTCAAATGGTATTCGTACAGCTACTAACCAAAATCAAAAGTATTAAAAATATTTTGTAAACAATAGTAACAGCCATAACCGTTTCAAAATTAAATATCATGCATCCATCCATTTTAGAGCCTCAGTAATTTCTAACTGAAGTTGTTATTGGCCCATCAAATAAAAATAAATTTATAATCATTAATTTAATAATCTGATTTTAAAATAATATAAATCGCTAAATAAAATTTAATTGAACATGGAAATAACTTTGGTATTTAAGTTATTCGTGCTAGACAATGATGAGAAAAGGCGTCCACGCGTTGCAAAATGTTTTCGTAAGAGCAGTCAGAGGAGAAAGATAAAAAAGACAAATTTTTTTTCGAGCGAATATATAATACATATATATATATATATATATACATATATATATATACATATATATATATAGTAATTTGAGGTTTACGCGAGTGTAATTTGATGAGTAGTTTATTGTCTTCAGGGTTATATCTCACGTGGTAGATATTTCAGTATGCAAACCTTTCGCCACAGTCACACCTGGCATTGTTGAGGCTTAGAAAAAGTCTGAAATGTTATTGTGTAATGCGTTTCGCATACGACCTTTATTCTCCTTTCTACGTCAGCGCTTATCGCACCTGGTGCGGTGACGTATGTTGTTGTGTCTACATATGTTATTGATGGTTGGTTTGACCGACATAGACCAAATTGTATTTATTGCAGGGTACTCGTACACTCCTTGCTTTTCTTGTGGAATTTTATCTTTTGGTTTGTTAATATGCTACTGATTTTTTGATGTGTGTTAAATACTGTTTTGATGCCGGGGTTCTTTAGGATTTATGATATTTTATCGGTAGTTCGTTTTATATACGGAAGAGTTACAATGGCAATTGGTTCAGATGGTGCTGGTTCCGGACGTTGTATTTTGTATTTCTGGAGTAGATTATTGTTTATTTGGGTATTAGTATAGCCGTTCTGGAGAAGTGCACCTCGCAATATTACGATTTCAGAATCTATTCCTTCATCGTCAGTAAGTAATCTCGACCGATGAATTAACGTTTTAATTATGGAATTATTCTGTCCTGGATGGTCGTGTGCATTAGCGTGTAGGTAGCGGTTTGTATGCGTTTTCGTTCTATAAACTTTGTGTGGAGAAGAATTAGGGTTATTTGAAATTAATACATCTAAAAAAGGTACTTGATGGTTGTTCTCTATTTCCATTGTGAATTGGATTTTTGGATTCTCAACATTAAGTGCGTGGAGGAATGTCTGTAGTTCTTGACTTCCATGTGACCATATCACAACTGTGTCATCAACATAGCGCAAGCATAATTTTGGTGTTAGAGGAATCTTCTCCAAAGCTCTTGTTTCAAAGCCTACCATAAAAATGTTGGCGATAGCGCTTGTAAAAGGCGAATCCATTGGTGCTCGAAATTTCTGTTTGTAGCATTGTTCTCTATAGATGAAGTAGACATTGCTAGTGCAGTGGTTGATTAAATCAATAATGTGCGCGGGAACTTGATGTTCCGTTCAAGTTTTGAAAGGGAAAGGGAACACAAGAAAGGGAGATCAAATCAACACATTATGTGGAGTTGCCTAATCTCATCCACATAGTTTCTAAGAATAATGAATTTAAGGTATTACCCCAGACTCAATTGGAATCAATTAATCTAGATGAATTGCAACCGAGCCAAAGTGCTTTGGAACATCACTTGGATTTAGTAAACAGCATAAACCCATCAATGATACCTACAACGTTCAGCATCTGGACCTTTGTTTATATATCGTTATCGGTATTTTAATTATTAATGGCATCTGCTAAAAGAAAAATTAAAGGTATCAAAACAAAATGAACTTTCATAGATAAACATGCCGAAATTCTACTGGCGTAGATCAACTATACAGTAAGATAATAAATAATACTTAATAATTGTTATATAAACACATAATGTTACATAATAATTGTTTTTTTGTTCTCGAAGAAGCTGCTTCTGACGGGTGGCAACTCTCGGAGTAGCCAGCGTCGTTTAGGCGTGACCTGAAGGAAACATCCGCTAGAAAATTTGAGGTAGATTCGAATTTAAACCGGATCAAAGTTGCATCATTTTGTTGACGAATATCTAAGAAAATGTGGTCATTTCCAAAGTGGGTAGCTTTATGCGATCAAAATCTTAGAAACATTGCATTGAAAACGCCTTCTGCTAAAATGCGTTAAACTAATATACAATCAAATTCGTCGAAAGCGCCGAAAAGATGCAAAGCTTAACGGGTTATTTAAAATTGGGTGGTAGAAAAAATCGTTAACGCTTTTTCCACTTGAAAAGCTAATAATAATAATAAAAAGCATTCGCAACTGAAATCTCCCGATACTAAAATACTTTGTACATGTGAAATGCACCTATGCGTGTAAGCATAAAAGCCTGCCGCTATATGCGGTTCAAGAACAAAGCTTTGTATAGCACCTTGCCTTGTCAGCAGGTTTTATTCTTCTTAACGGATTTGGGTTTTATTTTAAGCATATTACATTTGTTAAATACTAGTTTGTATTAAGATTACTGTAATTTGGTAATTAGTTACTTGGTATTACTAAATTGATTTATTAACTGGAATATTATATTTGTTTGAAGAATTGAATTTGATTTGATTAGTCATTTTATATTACATTAGAGGATTATTCATTGAATTAATGAATTGTTAGAGAATTATTACTTTTTTCATGAATCAGACTACAGAAATGTTTGAAACAATCAGAAGAAACTCAATTAATTTATAATGTATGGAAAGAAGTATTCGATTAATTTAAAGAAAGAAATAATAAGTTAACCTAAACTTCTGATTATTGCACAATAGATATTTATTTAGTGATGCAACCTTGAGTAATAATTGTGTTGTACTTTTAATCATTTTATTTTGAAACGAACTGCTTAAAATAATGTAGTGATCATTGCGAATAAATTATTAAAAGTAACTAAACGTTTCGTACTTCTTTGATCAAAATATAGCTGTGAATTTATTTTAAAATGAAGATGTATCAAACCATCATTTATTAAACTTAAATTAATTGTACTAATAATTTGTTAATTGATAAATAAATCTAATTGATAGTTTCATTTCTTTATGGGGTTTATTCTTATTATGTGTACCTTATTTGTGCTGGACCATACTTGCTTCCTTCAAGCTGCTTAATAGTATAAAATAGACAAGGGTCTCATTCTAACAGACCGTAGGTATAGTGTCCGTAGGTATAGTAAAATTTATTTCTGCTCAAATACGCCCACATTCTAAAACACTGATTAATAATAAAATTCCTCATGCTCTACCACCGTAAAACGAAAGTGTTTTAGAATATTTTGTAACAACGAGCCTAATTCCATGTCGCACCACGCAAACGCGACAATATATTATATTAGCATCATTTTAATTAGTACTACTGCTTCCTGGTGGAAGCGACTGATACATTTACGAAGAGTGTCTATTTACATAGTCTTTTATATATATATATATATGTTTTTTACATATAAGTTTACAAAAAATATATAAATTATAAGAATAAATTCTATAGCAATATTTTGGTCTGGTGTCAAGTTTTCAGATTCTTTTTCTGAGAAGTAATTGCTAACTTCAACACCGGTGAAATTTCTGCAGGTGTGAGTTTAACCTAATGATTTAGCGTCGAATTGGTTTATGCATATTTTACTGTATATGTGCTTATTCTCTTAATTACATGTGAAATGTCAAATTCTATTTAATTATATATCAATAAGTTTTAACACCTTTCCTTGTAAATCTAACGTTCAGGAAAATGTGATCACTCAATCATCACATTATAATTGATGATCATAAAAAAATTATAATTAGTTAAGAGTTGATGAGTAATAATATATCATTGCCATGAAATAGATTACACAAGACAATTCCTTTAATTTCTTTAATGAAATCACTAATCGAGATAAGTAATTGGCGAGTACAATTTTTTTCTATGCAAACTACAAAAGAATTTATTATTATGTAGTCCTACATGAAGTATTTAATATATTCGACATATAATTAAAGAAAATTATTTAAACAGTCTTTTTGTATTCCATCAACAACTTAAAAAAACATCATTAACAATTCTGTCAGAGAAACGCTGATAGGAGAAATAGTTGATGTTCAGAATTCTCACATTAGACATGTTAAGTATCCTATGTGGTTATTCCCATTTTGAGATTCCATGTGATACTTATCTATTTTGTACAAATGTAGCGTTTCTTTAAAATAATATCACGTTAGAAGGCAAAATAATCATATTTTAATTAGATTCAAAAAACATCAAAATAAGAAATGTAATCTTTTATGACAGGTAAGTTTTTATTGAGCTTATAACACAAAAGTTTTTGTGAGGTATTAAACATCCTTAAATATGTACATATATATATATATATATATATATATATATATATATATATAAAAGAATGTTTTTTATATCTGAGATTAATATAA
>WYDF02098177.1:0-10708 GCA_009867245.2 Adranes taylori | reverse complement strand
GAATTTTTTCTACCTTTGTAGTCTCTCATATATGATTAGCAATTTTCGATGATTACCTGCTTAAAAACAACTATTATTGTATGAATTGAACTTAAATGAATTAAACTAATTTTTAATTTCAATAGCAGTATCGGAATTCCCTTCAATTATCAACAAAAATCAGCCACACACTTTCTATAAAACTTAATACAGTAAATGTTTCATGTAAATTTTAGTCAAAATAGAAGGCAAATAAGCCTTCATTTCGTTTCTACAATACCTTGTTAAAAGAAAGTAATTTTGTTTCAAACAAGTTTCTAATAGCTTAAATAAGAACTCACATTCAGAATCAGAGACAAGTGAGGTCATTAGTATTTTTTAACAATATCAAAAACTTCTGAATTTGACCTCGAATTAAACAGCTGAGTAACGTCCAACAAAAAAATAAAATGTTGATCTGAGATGGTAAAGGATTGCAGAGACTGAGACAGTTCAATAGAGGTTCTATTATTTTAGAAAGTTAAAATTTTTCTCAAAGTAAAATTTAATCATTTAGTTACATCGTATGCGGTATGTGATTGTATTGACAAAACTAACAATAGGTTTCTTAGTAATAGATAAATTATCCAAGTCCAAATTATCACTGGATTACAACTTATGCAATTTGGGGAGACAATAAAGTGAAGGGGTTCTATTATCGTCATTTAATTTAAACTTAATCTTTCTAAATTTCTCTAGTATAAGTTTAAAATCCCTTAATAAATTTTATTGAGATTACTATTTAATTTAACAAAATTACCCATTCTTAAAAAATTGTCTACCAATTTGTTAAACGTTGAATGATATAGATTTATTAAGCTGTTTCACTTATCGTTTTTAGTAAACCTTAGATTATGACTGGCACTCTAATCCATAATGCCCTTAAAATTCCTTCAAATCTAGGCTTTAAAAACATTAATAAATTTTCCTCATTAAAACATAATAACGATAAACTTGTTCCGCTCGACCAATCAGGAGTTTATTCATTGAAATGTGGTTCTTGCAAAGAAATTTTATATATGCATGACAAACAGATGGTTTGAAGTAAGACTTAAGGAACATATTAAGTGGAATCGTCCTGAAAAATCAAATTTTACGGACCATATGTTAAGTTCAAATTATTATTTCTCTTTAAAAGATGACGCTAAAATTTTACAACTTTATCATAGTAAATACTTAACTTCGTTGAATCAGGTTCGTATAGTTAATAGTTTAAATACAGGCAAACTCTTTAATAAACAAACGGATTTTCAAACCTTGGATTTTTTAAAGAAATTTTAGAGTTGAATCATGATTGACGATCAGACCTTTTATTGTACGACCCGTTTATGTCTAGTATACTGTTTGACAGATTGTATATGTTATGTGCCTAATTGTAATACTTTTATTTTGTCATTTACGAAGATTACTAAAAAGTTTGGTTTGGTTAGTTAAATTTAATAATTTAGTAAAGTAACCATTAAATGTTTAATCGTTGTCACGATGAAGACACGTGTGAAATTTAAAAGCATTTTTAAATACATATGAATGGTAACTTGTTTTACTAACATGGATTTGTGACTTTCACACCATGTTTCAGTGGTTTCAAATCGTTTAAATTCTTTTTTCTTTACATATAATTAATACAACAAAAATTTTGATTACGAAGTTCTGGTAGATTTTAACGTCATCAATATTGTTTCATAAAAAGATTTATTATTCACGTTTGAGTTTTGTGTGAGACTTCATATTTCCGAACGTATGTTTGATGATACTTCAAAATTTTATATCCATATTTTCTCTGTTTTACTTTTTTTAGTCTGATGATGACACAGTTTGTTGTGTCGGAACGTGTCACAAATTTTATTCTTGTGTTTTTAATAAAACACTTTTATTTTTTATAATTATATTATTATTTGTCCAGATTGAAGACTCATTAAATCATGAATTTATTTTAGTGACTAATTTATTTCCAAGCTTATAGAATACCAACTAATTTTGTTCACTATTATAATTTAATAATTAATGAATCACTTAACGTTTCTTGAAAGTTAATTAATTCACTTGTTAGAAATGTGGTGTTAGAATTTATGACTTGCAAATATTTAATTTTCCGGAATAGAAATCATGGAGAACAAATTGTGCTTTATTATTTTATGTGCTACACTGATCCAATATAAGCTGGTGTATTAAGTTAAATTTATAAAAAATATAAAAAAGATATAAATGATTACTTATAACTCTACGATCCCTTTTATGGATAGCTGAGAGGGTTAAATTTGTAAAGTAGAGTTTACCTATCATTCTAGGGAAAGACCAACCCCATCATCCAATTACGGTCAATTTTAACCGCGACAACATAGAGGAGGTCCCTAAGTATACCAAAAAGTCTAAAGGTAATAAAATAATTAAATCAACGTTGCAATAATAAAGATATTTTATATTTATCCAATTAAGCAAGATAAATTGAAAATATTTGCTTCAAACACACATAAAAATTAATAACAACTCTATATGTTCGACACGTACAATGAACATGAACCGCAAAGCTTCAGAGGTGTGAATTTCGTGATGTTTATGTGGGCCGATGTCGGGGGCGCGCGTTAAACAATATAAACATCATTGTATATTCACACAATATTCGTTTTACACAAGCCAAACACACGTATTGGAATTTTTCATAGCTCCAGATAGACGGTGAATAATAAAGCAAAATCTCGAACACGACAGTGAGTTTGCATTCATACACGTATTTTAATTGTGTAATGGAGTTCAACATAAAACTAAAGAACACGTGAAAGTAAAGAGTATGTCATGATTCGTTTCATAAAAAATTTTATTATACGTTTCTTAGTAGCTCTGTATTTCCAACCTCTTTTTGTAAAACTAGGTAAACTAAGATGCTCCACTCTTTGGAGGTGATATTTAATTTAGTATCCATTTTTATACGTTATCACTTTAGTGTTATTTTTTAAATAAACTTGTACATAATTATAGTTGATTAAAAAACTATAAAGTAAATGAGTAAATTAATTAAGATAGGGCAAGGAGAGAGAGGGGGAGGGAGTAAGAAAAGAGAAAATTGGTGGCAGGGAAGAAGAATGGGAGGAAAGAGATGAGGCAAGAATCGATGAGTTTGGATAGGAGAGTGTAAGGGAAAATTAAAGATAATGAATTTAGTACAAATATTGAAATTCGGAAATAGCCTATATCTGAATGTAGGTAGTGCAGCTATATCTGAATGTAGGATATTCTGTGTAGGTAGTGCATTTCCGACTTCTTGCGCGCGTCGGTGAAATGATATTAAATGTATATTAAATTTTAAGATTATAGTTTATATTTATATCAGTTATTTAATTAATTGATATTAAATTGATTTGGTTTATGCTTTAATGGTTTAATGGACTGGAGTTTGGTTTAATGGACTTACTAAATTATATTTGAAGAATTAAATGAGATTTGATTAGAAAATTCATATCATTAGAGGATTACATTAAAGGATTACTCATTGTATTCAATATCTATTAGAGAATTACTTATTGAATTTATGAATCAATTCACTTAATGAGATATGATCATCTGATATCAACTTGCATTAGGACATAACTTGCAGAAATCCTTTCTTTCCTCACTTTAAACCCGGGAGATGATTGTTAACGTCTTGACGCCAATGACTTGCGTGGAAGAGCTCGGCACTTTATCCCACTTTCATCTGCGTAGTACACGTCATCTCTAAAATAGCGTTTTTCAGATGCGTCCTTTATAAAATTTTCCATAAAACATATCCAGCCGCTTAATCCGAGGAAATTTTCTCTCGGTGAATTGTCCAGCTCTCTACTACCATGTCTAAACTTAAAGGTTTTAAGCTCTTTTCCATTAATGTCGCTTTTCGAGCCTGTTCCTACCCCAGAAATATTTGGAAGTCATGCTCCACTTTCACCTTTTGATAACATTTCTAAAAATTTTAATTTCGTTTCAACGTTTAAAAAAGTGTACTTTATCTTGACGTCAAGAAAAATATGTAACGCGTCACAAAATATGTACAAAACACAGGCAGACAACAAGATTATTGGACACAAACTGGCAGCTATAAAAATAAAAGCTTTGAGTACGTACAGAAAGCAATATACTTGTAGAGCGTGTAGTCGATGGACGCGACTGATAGTACTGAAAGCGGCATATGTTTACACTTGTTGTCTACAACTCCCTCCACCCTATGCAGAACGTACCATGCATTGTTTTGACAAACATTCACTTAAATTTTTTCACTGGAATTGAATTCCAGTGAATTGGATTCTGGATTATCAGTGGTCCGGATTATTGACTCTCTACTGTATTAATATTGAAATTAAATTTTTATATAATTAATAGAAAATGAATAAAATATTTTATTTAGTACGTATCTTTTTCTAATCTTTTATGGTTGGATGTTGCTTGCACCATTCATCTTGATTGAACAGTGAAGTAGCGGTAAACTAAATGCTTCAATGTCCTTCTTTTGCTACATGAAGGCAGTTTTATATACCGTAATTAAATAAATTAATATTCGTACTAGCTTGGAGTAATTAAACAAGAACGGGGGTGTTATAAAATCAAACACGCATTACCACGTTCTAAATAAAAATCCCGCTTTATTAAACTCATATCAGTTTTTTATATAAATTATATTCCTATTTACATAAAAACAATCAGTATATTTGCATATCTATTTACTATAGTGATTTTTAGACCTTTCACATTACTGGGTCATTAAGTAATTAGTTCTGCTGATTTTGCTATTCAGCAGAATGTACTACAATGCAAGATACAAAGTTTATCTACCATATTAAACTAGCCGCGCCAAAAAATTACATCAGTAGAACAATAAATTAATGGTTAAAGGTCTAACCAATTGCATGATAATTCAAATGGACGTAGAATTAATTGTTTACTATTTTCAGTTACGTAGTTTTGTAATACTGATCATATGCACGTTCATATGTAAGACTGAATAGTTTATCAATAAAACGAGATTTCTTACTTATGCGCAATGCTGGTCGTTTCTTTAGTCACCACGCTCACAACCTACGCTTACCTACGCTCACAATCAAGTTCTGGACTAAAACATGTTACCTTCGACCCATAAATAATAGAGGCTCTCTCTCTGGGCCCCCTTCAGAAATTAATGTTATCGTGTTTCCGGGGAGTTATCAGCGCCATAAAGACAGACTTTAATAGGTAGTAACCCCGTATTCGCAAAGTACTACAGTCCCACATGCAACTGAGGCATTAATAATAAATAAATCCGCAGGAGATCTTCGCAAATGGATTCCTAAGACCCATAAAACAACACTAATTATAGTCCACTAAAATCAACAAAATATGTTAGCAACTTATTTAAATTAAATAAAAATTACAAACATAAATAATATATATACATATATATATATATATATATAAATAATGCACATACAATATAATGAAAGCTTCGTCAAAAGGCTCTAAAGATTGTAATTACATGTAATTACATATCAGCCATTTTAACAAAAGCGTAATGTAGCTAGAAGTCGCGTCACGCAAATTTTAGAATCGCATTAATCAATATTAGCGCGACACAAGTTCAATCCAATTTACAATGTAATGTATCATATGTGCGATAGAAAGTACTGGTGCTATTTATTCATTTGGAAATGCATTTTTCCAAATAAAGGCTCAAAATCAAATAAACAAAATTATTTATTATTGTATGACGAAGACTCGATAGCTTGTTCGCAACAAATTAATGTTTTTCCGTTTTTTTTGTGTCTAGAACTTTTTCAAGCATATTGATTTAATCAGTCTTTTTGATGTAATCAGAGAATCACATTAAAATATCCATAATGATTAACGGGGAAAAATATAGTCATGTCAATTTCCATCTAAATATCTTAGCTACGGAGGCTGAGAAGTCTTGGATTTTTGGAATAATTAGTTGTTGAGCAATTTCGATGTATTTGAGGAAAAACACGATTATTTATTCTTTAATCCAGGACGACGTAAGTTAGACGTCTATACATGCTAAACTAATAAAGAGAAAAATCTATAAAAAACATCTATTTTTATTTGTTCTTTTAATTTGGTTTGTAAAAAAATATGGCGCTAGTAGTACTTACTTAATTAAAGACTTAAGTTAAAAATGATGTATGGATAACTGATTCATATTACATGAAGATATATACATACATCAGTAGAAAGTAAATAATGTTAAATTTCATCATTTATTCTACAAAAAACTACCCGCTCTTGCTTTTATACCATAATTAAATTTAATATTAAATATATATAGAATGTATCTGAAATCTACTGTCTTTCTCTAACTCGGTGGGTCTCTTTCACGCTCTTTTTCACACAATCTGTGTTATACATAATTGGTGTCTTTCAAGGTGAACGACTCTCGCTCTAGCTCGTTAGTTCTGTATCTTGCTGTTACTATCACGTCGGTATATAATATACTCGACACTGTATTTGAAAGACATATAGTCAGACATAAAAAACCAAATTACAGAAAGACAGAAAAGTTTGTGCAAACAAAATAGATATGTAAGGCAGAAGCTGGATAGAAATTGACATGACTACTTTTTAATGATAGGAAAGAGATGAATGAAATGATTGTGAAAGTGAAAGGTTATATGGGTAGAAGGGGATTGGAAATGAATGTAGATAAAACTAAAGTGATGATTTGTAAGAAGGGAGGGAGAGACTCTAGAAAGTATATGTTCTAAATTGAGGGAAAAAAGATTGCAACGATAAAGAAATTCAAATACTTAGGTTTTGTATTGGCTCAAAATGGGTCATGTAGAGATTATGTAGAAACGGTGTCACTAGAAGCTAGTGAAGCGATGTAGAGATTGAGTTGGTATGGGAGAGAAGATTTAGGGAGTCGATAAGAATGAGGTTGAAGAAAATGGATGCATGTGTGAACAAAGAGAGAGGAAGGAGAGATTGCAGCCGGGATGTGTGAAAACGATATTGGGATTAGATAAGAATACGAGGAATGAGATTGTCATGCAGGAATTTGGAAAAAATAACTGCTGTCTATACGGGGTAAAAAGAATGGTGAGGTTCGAAGAGAAAGTGTTGAAGGAAGGAAGGAAGGAAGAGGAAGGTTAATTAGTGAAGTATACATGGGGGGAATGATAAATGGGGGAAGGGAGGGAAAAGAGAATGACTGGATTAAGTGCCGAGAAAATTTGAATATGAGGATTGGATGATCTACAGATAGATGGTGGGAAGTGGTGATGCAGAGAATGAAACAATGAAAAGAATGTTGAATGTGGAAAAACAAGAGTGAGCAGCAGGAATAATGGAGAGTAAATATAACAGCAGGTATAAGCGGATTGATGAAGAGGGTATCGCGTGGTATCTAGTAACAGGTATGTGTATGGGTGAAAAATGAATGATTGCTAGATTTAGATGTGGGAATGAAGAAGGTAAAGAAAAAGAAAGAATGTGTAGAATATATGGAAAGAGAGAAGAAAGGTGGATGCATTGGATGAACGAGTGTGAAGGTATAGAATGGACTGAAAGGGATAAGAGATAGGGGGAGAATTGGAGAATAAGTTTAAGGAAGGATGGTAAGGGTTTTCAAATTATGAAGAGGATTAAAAATGAGAGAAATAAAAGGAAGTAAAACGGAAATAAGGCATAAAGGAATAGGTGGGAAAGGTTAAGCAGTATGGTAGAGTGTAAGTATGGATGTCTAGGGATAAGGGATATGGCGAAGGGGAGGGAGGTGGAAGGTGGTAATAAGAAATAAAGGGTGGCGGGAAGAAAAAAATAAGGGTTGATAGGATATGTTGAGAGGAGAAGGGGAAGATTTTTAAACGAATCGATGACCTTCTCTTCTCCTTAGGAAGAAAGAATTATGTTTTATTTTTAATTATTTTGATAGGACGTTTATGTTTTTATTTATATAATTTTTTGTATTTGTATGTGTATAAATTTTTGTAATTAATTGTATTTACAGTTGTCAATTATTAAATTTGTAGTTTGAAAATATGACAATAAAGGTTTGTTGGTTTATTTATTTTTACTTTTTTCCACGATAATAGATAATCGCCAAGTAACAAAGTGACGCATACAGACTCATAACACCCAACAAATTTTAGCTCCTCTATTGAGGGAGCCCCGATTTTCCACTGAAGATTTAATGCCGCGGATAAATCGTAGTTCGTTGTGGACACGATGTATTTTGGCTCGTAGAATGTCCTGGATTAGGCCACACCGTCACCTGATGCATAAGACGCAAGAGTTTTCACCTAGACTTCGGAAAAATATATGAAGGCGTGTACACAATTTAAACACAAGAATTAAAAGAAGCAGCATATATTATACAATCAGAATATAGAAAAATTCAGCAACAACAATTGAAATATACGAGGACTCATCCCTATGCTCCATCCCTGACCTAGCTGCAGTTGTCCACTTGAATAATGTTACTGATAGTTAATCGAGTGACATGTTATGTTGATATTTGAGGAAAATTGAGTCGGTTGAGTAGAGAGCGGCGATAAAATATTTGCAGACAAATGGAATGACACCGATTCAAGCAAGTATACCAGAGTCTGTCGTGTCTTATTACATAGTGAAACACTGGTGCCACAAGTTCAACTGTTAAAAAACTTCTTGGGAAAATCAGCATGCTGAAATCAGGCCAATCAGGCCAAATCAGGCCAAACAGGAAATCAGGGAAAATCAGCCCCCCCCCCTGTAACGGTAACTGCAGACAAAAATATTCAAAAAGTTCAAGACATAGTGCTTCAAGATCGGCTAATGCGCATCAGACAAATTGCTGAGGATATCGAGTTGTATCATATTTTTCAACACATACTGACTAAAGAATTGGATATCAAAAAGGTAAACGCAAGATAGATCCCGCAAATGGTGACCAATTATAACAAAACGAACCGAGCTTTAATTTGCAAGCGTCTTTTTAACATGTGCCAAGCAAATAAGGAGGACTATCTTGATCGTTACGTTATTATGAATGAAACATGGGTTCATCGTCATGATCTAAAAGTCAAAGGCTAAGGTAAAGAATGGAAACATAGCGATTTCTCTCCAGTACGCTACCTCAGAGTGGTCTCATCAGCCGGGAAAGTTATGCTATCTGTTTTTTGGGATGCTCAAGGAGTAATTCTTATCAATTACATGTAAGTGAAAGAGAGATACAGGTAACTATTATACACAACTGATTGCTAAATTCCGACAGTCTATAAAACAAAAACGTCATAAGAACGTGAGCAAAAGTGTGCTACCTCTTGTATTGCAAAGGCCATCATTCACCAAGCAGACTTTGAACTAGTGTAGCGCACACCCAATTCACCGAACTTTGTTTCAGCGACTACAGACTGTTTCCACAATTAAAAGAGCACTTATGTGGAAAGAAATTTTGAAGCTATTCGCAAGGAAGAAATTTTCAAGAAATTTTAAATTCAAGAAATTTTAAAGTACTGTAGAAAACTGGTTTGCAGAGATTATACAATCTTTTCTCCAAGGGGCTATCGAAATTCTGGAGCACCACTGGGATAAATGTATTCATTTTATGGAGATTATGTTGAAAAATAAAATATTTCTTTCATCAGTTTTATTGGAAAGGAGTCAGAGGTGCAGCATAGGGATCAGCCCTTGTATATAACCAATATTTATTAGTGAAATAAATAATAACTGATCCTTATGACATTTTATTTAAAATTTTACAAATTTAATAGCAAGATGTATGTACACCACATTTTCCTACATAATCTCCGTCGGTCAGGGTTCGTCAACCAACATTACGTCACAGTTACTAGGAAATCCGAATTTTTATTAATTAAAAAGTTAGACAGTAAAGGTACCAAATACCAGACCAATTATTACAAAATGGTCTTCCAGAATCTCATTTGATAAACGGTGACTTCTAGAATAGTCATTTGATAAATAGAGACAACGGTGACTTCCCCCTGCAAGTTTCTCAAGTATAAAGTTTTTTTTTAAATTCGTGAGTAAATTATTATATTTTTTCTTCAGTTAAATGAATCTGCAATGTTCCAAAAGTTATAAAACGCAAAAAAAATCAGGAATTTCGAGGTTCCCTTAAAACGTCAAAATTTCGGCGAAATTTTATAGACTAAACTCGGTGTCTCATATTTGTCCATATTTGTCCATATTTACCATATTTGTCACGTTATTTTTAGGAGGAAATACTATTGCTCCCCAAAGTGATGTTGCTAAGAGGGATTCTTTTGAATAGGGTTAACGTAGCCACCCCTTCTTACCTTTTTAGGTACTAAAATCGTTTTATGGTTAGAAGAATCCGATTCAGTTTATCTACTACTAAATAAAATTATAATTTGTATTCAGTCAGTATATGTGCATTTATAATCCAACAGTATCCCAACAATTTTTAAAAAAGAACACAAAACTTCTCCATTGCTAACGTTATGCACACTTTTCAGATTTAATCATAAATTTATCTAGATAATTAATGGTAGGGCGCAACTCTTAACAGCGAAAAATTGTCCTTTATGATCCAGCCTAACTAAATGAAAAAAAAGAGTGTAAACTTAACAAAATTTATTGATAACTAGCGGACCCGGCAAACGTTGTTTTGCCCCCCATCTGGTCACCATATTTGACAACGGCGCGAACAGGACTGCTATCCGCACTACTGTGGCCTGTGGCCGCGGCTCTGCCGCGACCAGCGAAATGACCC
>WYDF02098166.1:0-10708 GCA_009867245.2 Adranes taylori | reverse complement strand
TGTATATTACCATTTCGAGAGATAAATTGACCGGGAAATCTAGTAGTATATGACGCGCCTTATGGCTCATAGAGGAACCAACTCACTCGTTAAGGCTTTGTTGTGCAAATTAAGTCATGAAAAGTGATTAATTATGGCGTAATATATTAGGTAATATATATTATTTGGATTATTATTTTGTCAGTTCACATACCAAGTGACGCGTTTCGATCCATCCGGACCATCACCTGAATACTGCGCCTCAGTGTGTATTTTATTTTGCTGTTTTGCATGTGTTAAATCTTTACGTCGTATTCTTCTTGCGTGTGTTGTAATCCCTGTTTCTGTTTGTTCTGATATGCTATTTGTTTCCCAGGTTTTTGAGTTTTTTTTTCAATATTTATTGTGTGTTCTTTATAGTTTCGATTGTATGTATGGTCATATTTAAGTAGCACTTTTATTGCATATTAATGTTCTTTGAATCTTGTTTTAAAGTTTCTGTTGGGTATTTCTAAATATCTAGATAGGGCGGACTCACGTCAATGAACTCGATGGCTAATTTATATTACCGTTACGAGAGATAAGTTGACCGATATATCCAGTCGTATTGGACGCGTCGTCTGGCTCATGCAGGTACCAACTCACTCGTTAAGGCTTTGTTCTGCAAATTAGGACATAAAAAGTGATTAATTATGGCGTAATATATATTATTTGGATAATTATTTCGTCGATTCACATACCAAGTGACGCGTTTCGATCTATCCGGACCATCATCTGACTGCTGAGGCTGAAACTGATTATTTTATTTTGTTGTTTTGTATCTTTGTGTTGTATCTTTATGCTACATCTTTATATTAATGTTTATATTGTTTTTTTGTTGCATATGTTGCCATGTTTATATATTTATCCCTGTTTCTATTTGTTGTGAGGTGATTTTTGTTTTTCAGGTTTTTGTATCATCTTTTTAATAGTTGTTGTGTGTTCTTAATAGTTCTATTAATTTTCTTCAATATTTCTCCAATTTCATGGCAAGTTTCTCTAAATTAACATATAACTTGACAATTTCATATTTTCGTAAAATTTCGGTTTTTTTTTCATTAGGCTATAAGTACGCCCCTGTATGTTTTAAAAAAAAAGTTCAAGGAATAAATGTAGAGAATTTCAACCTCTGCGTAAGCGACATAGTTTTAACCTTGTCGAGGGAGTTGTAATTTACTTAAAACAATACAAAGTAGCACCCTTTCGCTTTTACACGTGTTGACGGGCTGCACCCTTTTAAATATTAAAGCCGCTTTTAAGATTTATTATAGTATTTTGAATGTTTTTAAGAAAATTACAATTCCCTCGACAAGATTAAAAATATCTCGCTTACGCAGTTTTGTAAATGTTGAAATAGTCTATATTTATTAAGTGAAAAATATTTAAAAACTTACAGGGACGTTATAGGCGAATGAAAAATAAATGAAAATCTTCAAAAAAATTAAATTATCAATTTTATGTTAATTTACAGAAATTTGAAAAATACCATAAAATTGGAGAAATATTGAAGAAAATTAATAAAATAATCAAATTTTCGAAAGATTTAATCGTTTGTGAGAAAAAATGAAATTTAAAAACCGATCGTATTTGACAATGTTGACAGGCTCGTTCAACTTTTTCGTGGCTCCTATAAAGCTAGAGAATTAAACGTTCCTTCATCTTAATCGGATAGAGGAAGAATTCCCATACTCCATCATCATATTCGCTATCTTTCGAATTGTTACTGAGGGCCCCAAATTGGGCCCGATACGTAAGACCTGTGCAAATTGTACAATTTTCAAATTCATTTTTCCTGATTTTTTTCAACCAACTATCGGGAAAAGCTGGGCAGTACAGTTGAGTAGTAATGTTGGAATGGGCAGTTCATTCCCTTTCAAAAATGTGATGAGCTGTATTCTATGATTTATATTTATTCATGTCATGAATTTTTTTACAACATACCATTTTCTATATTTACAATTGGCTACAACTGGCAACAATTCTGTTTACATTTGTGTTTATAACTTCTGATCGAAATGATACAGGGAAACAGAACCAGGGCCTGCAGTTCGAACTAAATAAGGACTATCTTTTGGCATAGATAGAAATTTTGAAAAAGTCCAGATTTTGAGCTTTTTTTCGAAAATATGTGTTTCGATCATAATATGCCCCAAATTACCATTATCGATGTAGTACACGGAAAGTGTTCCTTTTCGGATAGAATCTTTCGAATAAAAATTAAAGAAGATACTTTAATCTTTCATATTTCGAGAGATAACACAATCAAGGAATCCAGTCGTGCTGAACGCGTCGTATGGCTCCTTGCATCGCCTTGCAGGAAGCAACTGATTCTAAAGTTATTGTTCTGCAAATGACGACATAAACACTGATTAATTATGGAATAATAATTTATGCAATCTTTTCATTATTATTTCCTTGTACATACTGATTGCACATACCAGTGCAATCCATTCGATCCATTCGGGCCATCATGTGACTACTGACTGATCATTTTATTTTGTTGTTTTGCATCTGTCAAATGTTTATATCATATTCTTTTTGCTTGTGTAGCCACGTTAATTAATTTATACCCTGTTTCTATATGTTGTTATGTGCTTCTTGTTTTCCTAGTTTTGTGTTATTTATTTTGTGTTCTGTATAATGTTGACGCTCATATTTTAGTAGGTATATGTCTGGTCTTCGTATTGCATATTGATGTTCTTTTAATCTTGTTTTGAAGTTTCTGTTGGTTAATATGTATTAATTTATTAAAGGATATTTATGTCGGGCGAATATGTAGTTACGAATATGTGGTAATCTTCGTATATTGTTTTTTATTCTGTTTATTCTCTCCCGTGCATATTAAAATATATGAGACGTCCAATAAAATCTAAATTCCACGAATACTTGAATAAAAAGTTATTTCCGTATGTTACCTAATTAATCATAATCACAATTGATATAAAAGAGATGACTTAGGTCTGTTGGGTGATTCATTAACGTAATTAATAATTATCAGAAAATATACAAAAATATATTTCTTACTACTTCCATATATATATATATATAATGGCTATCATCGTTCTTTAAACGTCGAGACATAATGCTGATTTGACTTGTCTACACGAGATTTATTTTTTGCTTATCTTCGTTTTTTCTTGCTTTCTCATAGAGCGATACCAGATAGATTTAATTTTCATATTCGTATAAATGCTGCAGAGACGGTTTAAGGTTTATTTGCAAATTACGTTTTGAGAAACAGTTTTTGTTTTTTTGTATTGAAATTTTTATATGTATTCCAACCCGATTTTCAATATTAATTTTAGGTATGTAGGCTTTGTGGATTTATAAAATATAACAACCGAATTTAAACGAAGCCAATTATCGTGACTCCAATATCTTAACATTTTTAGAGCCATAGTCCTTATTTTAAAAGTACTTTTAACACAAGCATCTGTGGAACAAAATAATTGTTACACGGAATATTGTTCTAAGTACTGTTCTTTTGAGTATCTACTGGGAAAGGTGCAATGCTTATTTTATGCCAGAATCAATGTCCAAACTTTAGTTTATCGCATTCATTGTTGCGTTCATATTTCCAGAGAGCTTCCGATTCGCTCTGACCCAAACCAAATTTTGGAATGTTAGCAGGGTCTTCCTCCTCCTCCACAAACTTGAGTCTATTCTCACGTCTCTTTTGGGGAATGATTCTGCTTCTAACCTGACTGGCAAGAGATAATCCTTTCAATGGGGTACACAGCAATATTTCCTACAATAACTACAAAATGCTATTCATTTTAATACCTACTTTAATTTACTTATTATGAAATGAAATGACATAATAGGTTATTATGAAAACCTATAATGATTACAAAAGACTTAATAATTCTTAACAATGCCTTAATAAACAGGGCGTTCAAGTTTCATCAAATAAATTCTCCAATTATTTGTAAAATTATTTTACTTACAGGTTTGCCATTCCTAGCATCATAAACTTATTTTAGAATTACACACAATTCATTTCAATTTATTTTTACTAAATAACTTATAACTGGTATAATTTAACTGGTATAAATAACGTTGTATAATTTTATTTAATTAATTTCAATTTAAAAGGCTAACTTATTTATTATCAAATCTTGTAGTCTGTTATGCCCCATATCTAACGTTCGAGACTTGATTAACAATGTAATTTATTCATGATTTAATTCGGAATAAAATATAATTTAATTTAATTAATAATTTTTGTTCAAAACGCTGACTGACAAGGATTCACTCTACCACTACCGACTATTTTTTTACTGTGAGAGTTGTGTGTCTTTTATTTATTTCTTTGTCCCCCAAAGCTAGATCATCTGAGCACCTGTGTGCTTTCTTCTACTACCATGCTACATGATCGGTGACCGCGGATTAGGTAACTGAATTTATCAAGGTTTAATTAGTAACGATCTTTAAAGCGAATTTTGGTGAAACACTTGTTTCACCAAAATTCGCCAAAATTCGCAAAAAAATTTTTTTGCCCCAAAATTCCAAAATGTTGTCGATGTTCCCACACAAAGTCCAAACAGTGCATCGACTATTGCCTGCAGACAGTCCAGTCGCGTGTAAATTACAGCCAAGCTCTCCTACACCTCAACAATGATTTTCCATTGAAAATTATCATGAGGCAACCTATCCGGATACATGAATAAGCACGAAGAGCCATTATATTCTCTCAAAGTCACTGTATGGTGCGGGGTTTACGATAAAAAGATGATTGTCCCATATTTTCTTGAGGACGAGGTCGGCAACACTGTGACAGGTCAGCGCTACCGAACCATGGTCAGCGACTTCTTGCTGTCGCAAATTGAGGAATTGGGTTTGGAGAATATGTATTTCTAGCAGGACGGTGCAACCGTACACATAAAAAATAATAATAAACATAATGAAAAACATAAAAATGTTGTGTTGAGTAGTGTTATAATGATTATTTACATTTACGGTGACAATATACGAAAATATACGAACAATTTAAAAAGTACATGAAATCAATTAGACAAAAAACATGCATCACTAACATATTATCCCCAAGAATGATTGTGTGAAGAGGAAGATTAGAAAGAGATAATGGAAAGTCCAGGGAGGTGGCGGGTGGGGGCAGAATTGGCAATAGTTTACTACTCGCGACAAAAGACATTCTTCAGCATGGAAAATGCTGTGAAAAGAGCCTGTATGTGCGCCACTTAAACGATATTTTCTTTGAGACCTCATGTATGTTATTGTTTTGATAAAAAGATACTGTATTTGTTCAAATGCGATGTGTGAACAAATGCAGATATCCAAGAGGAGCCACAAACATCAACGAGACGATTGGCCACGCAATTGGGCATCAGTAGACGATCTTTAAAGCGAATTTTGATGAAACACTTGACGATGTTCTCTCACAAAGTCCAAACAGTGCATCGACTATTGCCTGCAGACAGTCAGTTGTGTGTAAATTACAGCCAAGCTCCCCTAAACCTTAACTGTGATGAGAATGATTTTCCATTGAAAATTATCATGAGGCAACCTATGCGGATACATGAATAAGCATAATTATCGCTTCTGTGGTACTGAAGATCCTCTTGGAAAGCACGAAGAGCTATTATATCCTCTCAAGTCACTGTATGGTGCGGGGTTGACGGAAAAAAGTGAATGACCCATATTTTCTTGAGGACGAGGTCGGCAACACTGTGACAGCTCAGTGCTACAGAACCATGGTCAGCGGCTTCTGGCTGTCGCAAATTGAGGAATTGGGTTTGGTGAATATGTATTTCTAGCAGGACGGTGCAACCCCACACATAAAAAAATAATAAACATAATGAAACACGTAAAAATGTTGTGTTAAGAAGTGTTATAATGATTATTTACATTTACGGTGACAATATAGGAAAATATACGAACAATTAAAAAAGTACATGAAATCAATTAGACAAAAAACATGCATCACTAACATAGTATCCCCACAAATGATGACGAAGAAGATTAGAAAGAGATAAGGAAAAGTCCAGGCAGGTGGCGGGTGGGGGCAGAATCGGCCATAGTTTACTACTAGCGACAATAGACATTCTTCAATAAGTGTTTCCCGGCGGGTTAATCTCTCGTTTTGGCGATTTGAACTTCCCCGCAAGATCGTCCAATTTGACCGTTTCAGACTTCTTGTTTTTGGGGTCTTTTGAAGTCTCTGAAGTCTTCTTCTTGGCGGCCCTCAAGAAGAATATACGACTAGAAGATCAGAATTTATCGGCAAACGTTTTGACAAAAGTCATGGAAAACGCTGTGAAACGAGCTTGTATGTGCATCAACTCTGGCGGCGGCCACTTAACCGATATTATCTTTGAGACCTCATGCAACAGAAGTTAAACATCTATATAAACATAATCAACAAATAGCACCAACTCTTTTTATTTACAAACGTTACAAGCCTTAGGAAATTGAGTGAGGACCTATGTGCCACATTGTAATGATATTCGGATTCACTAATAGTATTTTAGCCATGCAAATCTCTGGGTTGATATAGGTTGCAGCCTTGCTGGGCTGACTTTTTGTGTATGCATCATTACGTTTATATACGAGGGATGTTGTGCAGTCATTTCCAATATTGTGCCAATAAATTTTATTGCCAAACCACACACATCAAGTTGGCGAATTATATTCTGGCAATTGTAATTTTTATGTCTCAAATTATCTCAGTTGTTTATTTTATAGAATCTAGTAAAACTAAATTATTTCTATTGAATGTCCGTACATTTAAATATATGCTTGAACTGGATGAAACTGTGAGTTTTGATTGCATTTTCTTCTATTTATTCTTGTTCCGACATTTATTGAATTGATTATTGGTGGGGGTTTCAAAGAAATAAATAATTAAATTACTTATCTTATTGTTTTGATAAAAGATACTGTATTAGAAAAAGATATAAGTTCTGATGAAAAGATATAGCCATAAAAAGGTTCAAGTCCTGTACTGTGTCATTTTCGACCTCTTGTATGCGACACCACACATGTGTTCTGAACGATGTGTGAACAAATGCATTTTTTTACTACTGCTTCAAGAAGGCCGGTTTGACTCTTTAAAAAATATAAAACCGGCAGCTATATAGACCACCTACCTACACTTGTTATTATGCCATATGGATGGGGATGATGTTGTTTCATAAAACAATCTGCATTTGAAAAAGACTATTCAACACAGTTTTATTTACCAAAAGAATCAATCGGCAATGACTTGTTTGTATAAAAACTTCTTGAAATTGATGACGTCAATATGATGTAATGTTATCTTTAATTTATTTATAGCTAAGAATGTTTTAATTACAGATAGAAAAATTAAAACATTGAGTAATTAATTATATTGTTTAAAATTATTTACTTTCTACTGATATACATATCTTCTTGTAGTTAAGTGTATTTAGCTCTAAACTTTGACTAACGCTTACCTAGGAGTGCACTGAAACATTTTTCTACACTGGTTGGAAAAGCCAAGACACTGATTGGAATACTTATTTTTTGATAGACTTTGCTCATTATTTTTATTTAATAGTGAGTTTGCCATTTGTAAAGAGAATTGACTAGACCTAGACGAAGGAGCAATGAATTGTGTGATCGAACATTGAGAATATCTCTGATGTATCTCTCTAAATATCTCTGATGAGGATCGTCAAACATAAATTAGACTACTAGTCTAGGCGCTACCCCATGTCTCGTGTGCAGTTGTATGTGCCCTAAATTTGATCGTAGGGTTTTGCCAAACACCTGTAGGTGTGTAAAAAATCGGTCACGTGATCCAGATCTTCGTCGTTTGATCGCCCTATTTCAAAATGGCTGCCAAATTGGTAGATTTTTTGTTTAAGTATATCTCCGGACCCCGTGGTCAGATTTTAACTTTTTAAAGTTCATTTTACTTACTTGAAGGCAAACAAATTTTGTTATCACCCATTTTTTGTTAAATTACGTAGTTTCTGAAGTATAATTAAAAAATGATAGAAGAGCTAAAAGTATATTCTTACGAATACAACATATTATGTATTTACTAAGTAGGTGTTTTTACACAGATACGTCATACTGGACAATAGCGATACAAATCAATAACATAGTAACAAACAATTTAAAATGAATATTGCAAATCGTTCACCTAACAGAATTATGTATGAGGGTTCTTGCATTGGTTCAAAATACTACTATTACATTTGCAAAAGTCCAAGAACATTATTTTCAATCTTCTACATAGACATACAGTATCTTTGAAGCGCATTACATGGCTTAGGAAAATCTTCAGGATCATGGATCAGCTTGGATAGCTTGGATCATTTGTCACTTGTGGAATTAAAGTGCTTGGTACATGTTCAAAATACACTTGCAAATCAATACTAGGTTTTCGTCTTGTGATCATTAGTCAACATTCGAGGGACCCATGTTGGCCTTATCTTTTTCATATCCAAGTCTTTAGTGAGTATGTGTTGAACGATGTGATACGACAAGCCGGTATCATTCACAATTTGATTGATGCATATTCGTCGAACTTGAAGCACCATGGCATGGACTTTTTGAATGTTTTTGTCAGTAGTTACCATTGCAGAAGAGGGAGTTCCAGCATGCTAATTTTCCAGCATGCACTATAAACAACACAAATCGCGCTCAAAGTATCTAATGGAAACTCAGTGTCTTCTTGAGACAGCGCACTCTATTGTAGGATACTCATGCTGGAACGTATTATGGGACTGAAACAGCGAAGGGATTTTTGTTTTCCAAGCAATTATTAGTGATAGTACTATCGGTTGCCTATATTACGTAGCCGAATCATTACATTACAAAGAAATTTATGTTCCTTTTGAACTAGTCAAAATCTAATAAAAGTCTGAGCTTTTTTTATATTTTCGATCACACAGAGTTAAATCTATGCCCTATTGCGAAACTTCGAAAAGACAGTTTGCTGTGTCTCACTCCTATTCATTATAAAAGTCCATTACTCAAATTATTTTTTCAATTATCTCTCTCTAACACACAGAAGTAAAAGAACATATTTTTGTTGAAACTACTTTTTTCTCCTTGCCACCCATTCTTCGGCACGAAGAAGTTTTTTTCCAGCAGCCACCTCTATCTAAAAGTCGTGTGCTGTAATTATTTTGCGTATGTCTAATAAAGCGCGATTTTAGAACTTCTGAAATTACATGCTTTGAGAAATTAAATCGTGTTACAAAAATCGATTTAGCCACAACATATTTGTTCTCAATTGAGGATTTCAAAACAAATTTTTATGTTCTGTTTAAACTAAAATATATTTTTTATGAATGCAGATTTTATAGCGTCATAAATTATGCTTTAACCAACTGATGTACTGGGAATGATGTAAGATGTATGGACTTTGAAATCGAAATCCATAGCTTACATAAGAATATTTAAACGAAAACAGATTGGATTATTCATTTTTACACACCATGAATATTGTTTAAAAGACAACATACATCAAACGGAATACAATGTAATGTCCCTATGTTCGATTAAAGAAAAAAAAAGTCAATACTTTGGGAATGCGTTTAGCGCTATGAGAGTTATATATGAAATAAAAATATAATTTCATTGCAATTTGTGCAATTTCATACTGCGAAAGTTATAAATGAATAAAAATGTATAATGAGAAGAAACGCATTATTAACGGTACAATGGCAAGAATACAGCTTTTGTGCGTCACCATACTGCGAAATGAATAAAATGTATAATGTGGTATGTACACTATTATCTTATACTTATGTGTATATGCGTATATGTACGTGTCATTTTATTATTAATGGTACAATGCGAAAAATACAGCGATTTGAAACAACTTTTTGATAAAAATTATATGTTAATGTAAGTTGGTACTTCTTAGTTGGAACTTATCCGTTTGGATGGCGTATGTAAAGAATACCTCCAAAGCTATTATCTTCTTCTGCTTGTCGTACGAGGCGACTAAAGTAAGTAGAATATGATAAGATATATGGACTTTGAAACTAAATATTGAGGCAGTGCCGTCAATATACATTTAGTGTATAGAAAAAATTTAATAAACTATATTTGTGTCGGAAGTTTTTTTAAAAGATATAAAGTAGATAGCTAAACATTCCAAATTTCCACAACTAACTTTATAACCTGTCTCCTTGGGCAGACAACAGTTATCCTAGCTGAAGATGGTGTGCCGCGGCTAGGTAGGGATCCCAGAAGACATCCAGTCAATCTGCTCAAGCGTTTTCTTGGAATGAGGCGTCCCTTCTTGACTTCGATGAACGCCAGAGGCTTCAAATGCAACCATCGCTCAATAATTAATTCTATATGATTACTAATTATTTCTTAAGATCTCTGCACAATGACTATTTACAAGCAACGCCCCTTGGCCTAATATTTACAAAGCCTCATTCACTAATTCAATTTATTGGTGACCCATTAGGTGGTCACCCAAGTAAGAATTCCCCCCAAGTTTAATATGTACGCAATAATATATGCCACCTTAATTAAAATATAAATACCACAAATTGCATCAGTTCACAACACACGAAAACGGTGGTGGCAACGCTCAATGTAAATAAACCAATGGAACGTTCCAGGGGCTTTTACAAAACACAAAACTTTGACTCTCTCTGTCGTCAGGTCGGTCTCAATGACCCAGGGTTAGAATTATTTAAATTTTTCACGAGCAACTACTGATGCAATTTTAACG
>WYDF02098155.1:0-10708 GCA_009867245.2 Adranes taylori | reverse complement strand
ACGCCGGTAGGGGTCAAATAACCTAACTCATTTGGGTAAATAAAATATGACCTGGTAATGGATAGTCGTTTTACGACGGGTTATCATCTAGTTTTAATTTAATCTATTAAATAAGTAATCAGAGAGGTGACTGCGCCGAGGCCTTATTGTAGTTGTTAATGGGAGTTAAAAAGCAATTTAAAAATTCGTGGATAGCATTGCCCGATTGTTCATATATTAGAAGCAAAAGCCTTACTATATACTTTTTAAATTAAATGTTGATTATGTTACTTTCTTACTAGTCCAGTTATTTAAAATTCAATCAGCTCAATAGTGGATTAGAGTAACATTCGATTCGCATAGAAACGCATAATTATGATTGTATGGAAAATACGTGCTCCGCATGCATGCTTCTACATAATATTTTGCTGTAATACGTTTACTATTCGACAACATTAAAATAGAAAACATTTCGAACATCTCAAAATTGATTTAGTTGTTACTTTTAAAACACACGTTAGTGAAGCATTGACAGAAGGGGTTAATCGAATTCGAATGCCTATCTTATCCTATATAAACTCCTATTTAATATTTTGCTGTAATAATTTAACTTAATAAGTTTACTATTTGATAAAATTAAAATAGAAAACATTTCGTATATCTAAATATTTATTTACTTTTCAATTTTGAAACATAGGTTACCATTTAGAAAAGGTGTTAATCAAACTTAAACTACTATTCTATTTAGAAACTAATTATTAAATCTTTGCTAAATATTAAATTAAAGTAAGTCAGTAGGTGTTAATTTCGAAAATTGTGACGAAAAGAGAATTATAAGAATTAATTGTAAAACTTGAGGTAAGGTGGACACATGTTTCTAGCATAGGTTATAGTTGTTATCAACACCTTTGCATATTTGGAATAAGAAAAGGTGTTGATAACAGCTATAACCTATGCTAGAAATACGTGTCCACCTAGCCTCAATTTTTATAACTAATTCTTATAATTCTCTTTCAATTACAATTTTCGAAATTAACACCTACTTCCTTAAAAATTCGTCTTAACGAGTAAAGGTGAATACTACTTACAATCTTCATTTAAATAAAAATAGTTGTCTGAAGATATGTGTGATCAAATTGAGCCCTTCCGAAAATTACAATATGGAACAGGCACTGAGAATAACCTACAATTTAAGGTAGCATCAACTTGACCTACCTGCGATATATCTGAGTGCAATTGTCATAAAGGATTATTATTTTATTGCAACAATCCAAGCGCAGTTGTCCATTATTATTAGAAAAATTTACCCAGCAGGGTGCATATGTCCAGTTCCGGGAATATTCAGAAAGGAAAAAGAGAGGCTAGACGTAGAACACAAAAAATGTTATGAAAACCGTTGGATGACTTGGACTTGCGGAAAGATGTTTACAAGCTCGAAAATTGCCATAGGTAGCCATAACAGAACCCACAGCGGACCACAACAGAACCCACATAATAAAAATGGTGGCGGACTACGAAGATCACTGAATGGTTCTAATGTTAATAATTCTAATGAACGAACAAGTAGTAACAACCATACATATTTCAGCAGAAACAATATTGGAAATTGAGGAAAAAAACAAAAATAAAGGAAATAAATTTCAATGGAATGACTGAAAGAAATTACAAGATATGTAAAAAAGCGAATGATGGGAACATTGAGTGAAAGAATACGATGATCTAAAATGGAATTTGAAGTGTAAAGAGGAAAAGTACGGACTTTTCATATATTCAATTATTTATGTGTTTTGAGTTTCTGATTACTCGACATGTCATAATCTGTCAATAATCCAAAAGTTTAATAAACCTATTAACACTTGTATTGGTTTAATAATGTATCTGACATACAGCAGGTTTGCGCAAATAATTATTTAAAAATAAATTGTGCGAACAGTTATAGGTTAAAGTTTCAATGTAATTGAAGGTTTGTTTTCTGATAACATCCAGCAAATAAATTCACATAAATAAAGGTATATTAAACGAAATGTGTTATACATTGCTAATAAGTATTTTGTTTATTGAGACAAGCGAAACGCAAGTTTAAAGCATTAGTTATACCTCACTATTACTTTTAAGCATTTTCTTTATTGTGCCCAGAGTGACGCACGTCTAAAGGATTAATATAAAAGACCAGTTCTCGTGCTCAATACAAAACATGCAAGTATTTGCATTAAAATTTAGTGTAAGTTTAATCTTTTACATTTTTTCAACCGCAAATGTTGAAAGATAGAAATCCACGCTTCAAAGACAGTATACGTTAAAAACGCAAGAATATTATGAATATTAACTAAATATTTATTTCAAAGAAATCTGAAATATCTTCTCTTTTCTTCATTGTAATTCCGTAATCGATCCAAATTTGTAATGGGATAGAATTTTATAAGCTATCACGACTTTACAACTTGTTAATGCATTCAGATGATTTTTGAAGCTATTTCATATGAAATATTTAAAAATCTGTTATTAAGGTGAGCTTCAACGGCGAAAGATTTAAATAAGGGAATGTCCTGCATCAATAATTTTAGTGCCAAATGCACTAACACTTAAGATTTCTTAAACCTAGGACAGGGTACTCCACTTCTTGAATGCAGTTACGTATGCAAAGGAGACCAAAGATTTGATGACTTGGCCAAAAAGAAGAAAATGACTAATTTGGCAGTGCCACTAATACAACAATTTAGTCTTTTCTGTAAAGTCCACTAGAATTATAAGATTTAAACAACGGTAACCTTTTTGGAACGTTACAATCACCTGGAGATACGTTGGCAGCTGGAGTTACAATCAGATCCTTCAAAGTAATATATTCGAATTGATACATACAAATGCTCGAATCAACATGAATTATTTTTTATGTAGTATAAGTAGTTTAAATTAAATCAACACTTTTATGCAAGTTACTAAAATTAGTAGTTAATTTGCGGAAGAGATCAAACATATTAATCTTCAAGGCTCCAAAACCAATAACTTTATCTGTTAACGATGAATTGCAGAGAACAGATTTCTTGAAATTGTCCTTAGGATTATAAAAATATACAAAAACGGTACGGAAAACAAACGTTTCTTTAAAACGGCCAATTTAAAGTAATAATACTTTTGTTCGGACCTGTCAGGCGTAGTAACAATTTGTACAAAATAGAGCAAATAGATTAGTTCAACAAATAGATCACTTCCTCCCGTCCGTTAGTTTCTATCTTTCCTTAAAAAATAATGGTCAGTTATAAGAATATAATAATAGATATTATTATTATGTAGGGGGCAGGATAATCAACCCAACTACGTCGATCTAAAAGATCTTTTGTAGCATGCCCCTTCTTGTCGTTTAAAACACTATCAGTTCTTTCATAAACTTTATGACTGTTTTCGGGTATTATTCCCTGGTGTTCGCGGTATTTACTGTTATGCCCCAAACTGTCTTTGTCTGCAGCTCTATGCTGTCTGACATTCATAAATGTCAGGCTTACATAAATGCCTGACCTAAATGCTGCCTGACATAAAATGTGTTTTGCCGTTTCTGCCTTCTCATTGCATAATCGATATCTCGGATTCTCAGGGTTACCAATTTTACGCATATGCTACTTTAGAGGACAATGCCCCGTAATACAATCCGTATATATGGAGAGTTCCTCTTTGTTGAGATTGAATATTTTAGAATTTACCTCAGAAGTTAGAACTTTAAAGGCCTTTGAATCTTCTTGACCTGAGACTTGGTTCCAGTATTTTATTCTGAGTTCGTATTCCCATTGTCTTAACATTCGCTTCCTGTATTCTTCAGTTAGACCACAAGACGGACCGGGGCCTATTATATTACTCTTTGCCCCTTGCCTAGCTAGCTTGCCTGCTATTTCGTTGCCCTCAATCTCTGAATGGAGAAACCGTTAAACAGATAATTACCAGGTTCAATTCTTGTTGTCCTAGCGATAGCCGTGGCCTGATTTGAAGTATCCCTCTTCACTAGTAGGTGTATGGGAAGAAATCTTGTGTGTGCCTCCAATGCTCCAATGCAGCAGTATAAGAGGTATACATTACCTCAGTTATGCTAAGACATGCAGTTTATTGCAATTTTTGGGAATGCCCTATGTCTCTCTTGTTCTACTTTAGGCCACCATATTAGAGCTCCATACACTATAATCGGCCTTACAATTGCTCTATAGGCCAAATACATCATTTTTGGTTGTCGACCCCAGGTTCTACCGAAAAGATTTTGCAGGCATGCAAGGCTCCAAAAGCCTTTTGCTGTCCTTTTGTTGCAAACACCTCTTCATTAGCGTTACTTGTTAACAGTAAATACTTGTTACTTGCTAACATTTGAAAGAAAAGTTCTATCAACATGACTTTTTCTTATAGTAAATGGCTATAAGTTCTAAAAGAAATAGTTAAAAAGTGGTGAAATATTTTGGTCTCGTAGTGTTAAATATTGTAATACTAAACAGTTTAGTTTTGGCGAAGAATGCATTATTTCACGGCGGACGGAATGATAGCCAAGAAATTAAAATCTATGTGTTATGACATGAATAGTTAGCGTATCTTCGAGTTACTGTCCCTTGTCCTCAAGAACTTCAATAGGAAATATAAATTGAACACCTTATTATTAATTAGTGCTGTTATATTACCTGACTGATAGCAGACTAAGTAGCAGGTACAAGATGTAGCTTAATCTTTATCTTTATATTGGTCTGCAATTTACTTGTAAGATTAGTATTTCAATTCCGTAATAATTCCGTGTTAGGCTTAACTATTTGTAGATTATTTGAACACGGAACTGGAAGCACGCTTCCAGAGTAATGAAGAAATCACAGATGACATTCAGCTCTTTTTCCGAGCCGAACCAAATGGAGAAAAATACTATCGAACGAATCCAAAAAAAAAAAAACAAAAACTCTAAGGCCTACACTTTGTGTTCTAATGATCAAAAATCGTTGCCATCTGACTCTGAGTATGAGCTATGGTACACAAGATAGATAGATTCTTTCCAAAAACCACCTACTGCTCTTCAAGCCATTGACACATGTGATGCGGGCGCCTACCCAAATATAGGAACAATGCTGAAAATTTCTGCAATTCTGCCGAAGTTACGTTACCAACGTTGAAACGACTTAATAATTACGTCCGAAATAGAACAGAAAATGAGCTCTTTTTACAGTACACCGACATAAATTGTCGATCCTGAATATCAAATTCAGGATCCTTTTTTTTTGTTTTACGTAGGAAGTGGAGAATCTTCAAAAGAGGAAGGATGCCCGGTGCATCCAACAACTGTGGGATTTTTATCCACTAAACTCCACTCCCTGTTGGGATTGTATATTGTTGGGATATTGGTGAGTTTGTTTAAAGGAGGCTTTAGGATTTATCATCCTCTTCAGCCTGGAGCTGGCCTAAATCCTTGTATATGTACCTATATATAGCGAAGCCCCCCTCCCCTTCCATTGAAATTTTATGTTACGCCCATGACAGCATTGTGAATTAGAAAGTAATAATGAAGCGGCTAGGGATGCTAATGCCACATTGGGGATAAGAAATTTAGCTTCTCCCTTATCCATACCTAAGGATGTCCGGTACAAGTGTTACATCTAGTTATAGTCACTTAAAAATTTAAATGAACCATTTAATTCTGCAATAAGAGATGGCAAATCTCTTGTTCATGAAATTCTCTACAATACATTCATTAAAATACTTCTAGATATAAAGAATAAGGATATGGCTATCTCGAAAGATGTGGAACATTTTCAGTCTTTCATTAAATCGATGATTTAATAAACTCTCTGCAAAATTAGTGACATTTCAGAAAACTGTAGTACTAAAAACATACTAAATTAAAATATGTGTGTTAATTATTTCGAAAACTGCTTATAGACGTTTAAGAGATTCAAATTGTCTTAAAAAAGACCCGGTAAGGGTATATGAATTTCTGGAATTGATGGAAGCCTTCTTTAGTGCCCTCTGATTTCACATAGCATCACTGCATTAGCTTATGAGATCAGTGCTAACTCTGTGCATCATCAACTGGCTTGTTAAATCAATTTGAAAATTATTTTATTTATTACATACGTATAACTGTATGCATACGTTATTACTAGATCTTATGTAATTAAGTGCAGCTCAAGAAGCAACCAACGGTGAAACAATCTATCAGGATGGCCACTCATCCAAACAATTAGGTATGTTGTGTTTGTAGAGATGTACATAATATAATAAAATCAAATAAAGTAACTTCCAAACTGATTTAACAAGGTGGTGCACATAGTTAGGGCTGGTCTCAGAAGCCAATACAGTGATGCTATGTGAATGCATAGGGTACTGAAGAAGGCTTCACAAATGCCAGAAATGCATCTAGCTTTACCTGGTCTTTTTTAAGTCAATTTGAATCTCTTAAACGTCTCTTAAACAGTTTTCGAAATCATGAACACACCTACTTCAACAGTAAGTAGTTAACGCGGCGTCAAAATATTCTTAATTTCGATTATTAAATTAACTTTATTGAAAATATTAGTTCTAAAGTTACCTGTAGCTGTCGTCACTTTTCGAATACAAAATTTACAGCCACTGTAGTAGAACAAGAATGGGTAGAACATGCACTCTGAGTAATAATCGGCAACAATAAAATTCTATAAAGAAACGATTATTTAAGGCGTGCATCCGACTGTAGAGAGCATTGTAAAAATCTTAAGTTTTGCCACATCTTTTCAACAAAACATACCAAAAAAAGTAATCTTGGCCATTATCTATAATCCGCATCTCAAACAAACTTTTTCTTTCAAACTGTATAACGTTATGTTATATGGCCTATGTTTTGCTTAAGTTGTGCGTTTATGCTATACGTTTGGCTTCTAGTTCTTTTTTCCGAAAAAAAACAGGTTCGTAATAAGATGTTAAATGTAAAGTCTGTTGTAGTAACTAATAAAATTTCTTACCTAACTTAATATAATTACGTAAATTATTTGTTACAAAATTCTGGAATTCTGGATCCACAAGAGGGACGCGACAAACCGTTTCGTTCTATAAAAATACCGCGATAAAGCACCGTTCACGGATCCTCTTAAAAATCAATAAATGTATTCTTTAATGTGACAAGCAAAAATAAGTTGCTGCTAAGCAAGCAATATAGTGTTAATTTTAAGTACAACAAAACGTATACGCAATTAAATATTGTATCATTTCTAAATGTTCGCTATTCATTTTAAAATTCCACTAATTTTGAAATACATGGAAGAAATTGTAAAAATACCTAGAAGAGGTCTGTAAATTAGTTGCTTGTTTAAACGAAGATTTGTATAAATTGCCTCCGTACAAATCAAGAAGGTTTATATTCATCAACGGCCAGTTATCCAATAGATTGGAAAACTGGCCTAACGGCCATGATTCCTAAAACGCGCAAAGACCCTAGACATGTTTCATCGTATCGACCAATCACAATTCTAAACGTCTTAGGAAAAACTTTTGAAAGAATATTCACATCTACTCACTCACGCCTACGAAATTGTCTAGAAATGAACAAAGTTCTTCCAGAACCAGTCTGGTTTTCGAGCAACTCGCTCTAGTGTTGACCCTCTCCTATAATTTCAAACAGTTATCACGCGAGCACTAATCAGTGGCCATGACAAAGCTTACTGGGCATGCAATCTATCTATCTTCAAAGCTCAATCTATCTTCATTCAGCATCCGAACCAGGTCAAAAGAAACACCAAAACCATGCCACATCTCCGACTCTGACACTGGAATGAACCCATTTCGTTAAAAGATAAAATTTCCTATCTAGGTGTCACGTTTAACAGAACTTTCATTTGGATTCTGACTTAACCACACTCTTTCCAGGGTGCGCAAATGCGTGAACCTGGTCTGGACACTCAGAGGACGCTTTAGAGGCTGTCATCCAAAAACTCTGTATTACACTTACAAAACTTATATTAGGCTACTCTATCAGTGGCCTACAGAGCAGTTCTATACTCCACACTTTCAAATGAGCATGCGCACAGACTCACAACCTGTGAACGAAGAATACTTCGAAAAAGGCACAGGTTAAACTTCTAATTTCCAAGTTCACTTCTATATGAACATTGTTCCGTAGAACCTATCGCAAATCATTTAAAATCTCCCCTGTCTAAATATCCGACTCAATATGATGCAGAAAACAACCCGACAGTCCACCGAACTCTTTCTTCTAACTGGAAATCCCATCAACAGCGTAGCAACCTCCCACGCGTACCCTTTTCTCACCCGCCAGCTCGAATCATCCATGCATTGCAGGACCCCCTTGAGGATCTTCTAAATACCCTATAAACAAATCCCCTGTCTCTTAGATACCTACATTATAAAAAAAAATAAGAATACAAAAAAATTAAAAAAGAAGGAAAATTAAATTAAAAAAATTAAAAAACACATAAATGACAAAAACAAACACTCAATTCCACAACATGCTTATTTTCTATTTCAGCTCAACTAACCCACTTGCGCAGCCAAACAAATATAACTAGAAGTTATACAATATCACCAGCAAAATCATCTCGCCCCATTAAACCAAACTCCCTCATCAGTTCACCATGCTATGGCCAAGGTTTTGGGAGGTTTGCTTTGGCTGTAAAGCGAATGTTGTAGCGTATATCTTCCCTGCAAGCTATCAGTGTACCAAAATTTCTAAACGTATTCCACTCATTACCAGTTGAAGGCTGAAGAGGATGATAAATCCTAAAGCCTCCTTCAAATAAACTTACCAATCTCCCTAGCTATACAATCCCAAGAGGGAGTTGAGTTTTAGTGCGGTAGAAATCCTACACTGTTGGATGCACGGGTATCCTTCGCCTTTTGACGGTTTCTTCACTTCCTACGGAAAACAAAAAAAAATTCCTCATCGCTCAACTCAACAACGTAAAACTATAATTATTATCCTCGCATTTGCTTGATTATGTACGCATCTAGTTCTCTTCGAAAACGGAACGTTGTTTATTAGAATTAAAATTATCATCGCTGTGTATACGCCACTGTATGAAGGTCATTGCGATAAGAAAAATCGGTGTGGTATGCCAGTAGTCGGTGCGGTCAATCCCATCCACTTATCATCATCTAGAAATCGTTTGTTGTTCATGTATATTTTCTACTGGAACCAAAATGAACACTGAACCTTACAGCTGCATATATTTGACTGCGTATCTCTCTTGGCCGATGCATGTGTTGACTATATGTACACAGTGGAAATGTGTGCACCGTGACTGCTACTGGTGCATGATTCATGCGTGTATACTTAAATATTCTCTTGCTGCTTCCATGAAGGAAGAAAACTATGAACTATCGAAAGAGGAAAATAAAACAAAATTTATAAAAAATAATTCATGGGCTCGATATATTAGAGATTCCAAATCGGAACAACTTCTTTTCAAATGACGTCACGGAAACTTCTTTTCAAATGACGTCTTTTCAAATGAAGTCGCATTCCAAACATGCCGTTAACATATCGTCAACATATCGTCGCATACCGCGATAAATAAACATTTTTTACAGAGCGACACATTACTAGTAATTGTTGTTTACCTTTATTTGGCATAAACACTGTGCAATACGACAAAACTATAATATTTTCAATAATTCCACAAAATTTGAAATATAAAAACCCAATTAAATTATTACATTAAATTATTACAAGTGAGAGGGGAAGGCTACATTTGCTCTAAATCCTAATCAATATATCTGCCTCCATCCCCTTCTCTTTCTTCCTCTTTTTTTCTTTCCGTTTTATCTTCTTTTACATACTTCCTTTCTAATATTTCTCATAATTTCTAATCCCTTACCTTCCTTTTCCAAACTTTCCCTCCAGTGTTCCTCTAATTCCTTCATTAATTTCATCATTTCACTCTGCACTAACCCTTCACATGCTTTTATTCAATGGTTCCAGTTTTCCTCTTTCATCCAGCATATCCTAATTAATCCAATACCTATTACCACCCTCTTCATTACCACATCTGAACCTTGCAATCATACTTTTATCAACCACTCTTAATCCCCATACTAAATACCTGGGCATTCCCTCCTCTTCCTTGAACCACCAATACTTCCTGTTATACCTACTATCATATATAATTCTATTCCTCTCCTGCTTTTCACATCCCTCATCCTTTCCGTAACTTCATTATCATCCATCACCTTCTTAAACCATGTACGCCATCCCATCCTCCTATTCACATTTTTTCTAGTCCTAATCCATTCATTTTCACTTACGTCTTTTTCCACATTCATCATTCCTCCTTCAAAGTATACCTCCTTAACTAACCTACTCCCTTCATACTTCAATAGTTTCTCCTCAAACTTTACCATCATTTTCACTCTGTTTATCCAGCATTTATATTTTCCTAATTCCTGCAGAACTATATCACTTGGAGTTTATTTTAAAACTCAATAAATCTATTCGTTATAGTGACAAGTTTATTTTAAAGCTCACTTGGAGTTTATTTTAAAATTCAATACATCTATTCGTTATAGTGACAAGTAAAAAGAAGTGACAAGGGCTAGGGAGTCGTTGGCAAAAAAATTGCTCCCTTTTGTTGTCAGCAGGCAGGCCATTGGGTATATGAGATCTTTTACCTCCCCTGAGCGATTCGGGAATGTGGGTACGCTATAGTGGCCCAGCAGTTATTAGCTGACTTTCATAACCGACCTGCGTTATTATTTTTATTTTTCTGTTCGATTTGGAGCGTGCACCTCCAAA
>WYDF02098144.1:0-10709 GCA_009867245.2 Adranes taylori | reverse complement strand
CTATTTTTGTACTACTTTTTTATTACGTCGATTGAATGATTGTTTATTAATACTTAATAATAATTTGCTTTGCCGTTAAAACCATTAAATTGTGTCTGGATGATATATTTTTTTCCAGAAGAGGATTTCTTTATTTTAAGGCTTGACGGCATGCTTAAAAATAATATGATACAGTTGATAACTAATAATATGAAATATAAAATTATATAACACATTTACATTTTCATTCTATGGCCAAATGGTACAGGAGGAAATATATTGTGTTTGGGAATATCTGGGTGAATAAAAAACGCCTAACGCGGTTTCCGTCCTCCAGATCACCCCTGTGTGTAACCACTTCGCACACAAAAAGGCTTTCGGGGAATTTTGTATGAGTATAACCACCGTAGTGTTCATCGCCAGACAATTCCTCCTGTTTAAAACCAAAATATAAATGTACAAATAAACACATGTTGCCTGGGAATATCCAGGAGTATGACAGTCGTGGCTTCCATACTCGGGATACCCCTGTTAGCATAACCAAAATGTTATAACGTAAAATGTTATAACGTATAACGTCTACTGCAGCGATTCAGGAGTATATCATCCGCATTCTCTAGATGTCTCCTGTTAGTAGATAATAGTTTCATTAGTTAAATAGTCCGCTTTTATGGGATACTTAAACAACACCATGGTTATATAGTTGAAATATATACATGAACTATAAATGAGATGACTTTCTATACTTAAATATGTGATGTGCAATGCCTGAGAGTCTACAGGTTTGAAGAACCTACAGGCTCCAGACATTATCCTGTTTACTGCTTAAACAAATCATCGACAAATACAGCAGATTAATCTGATTTGGTGATTTACTGTCATTTTTTAGATAGTTTATCTTCCGTTTATTGTCTATTTGGCGCATATTGATTTATGGAAAGTTGTGTTTTACTATGCTGCATAATTTTTCTAAAGCATTATCGTTGACAAGATTAATTGCCCTATTGACTATAAGCTTATTAGGGGTGGAGCTTCTCAATAAATTCCTGCAATTCACTCCATTTACTATATATGTATTTTAGTAAAGCACTAGGAATAGTATCTTCCCCCATGACATCCTCTTTCCTTAACGGATTTTCTCCTGTCTGGTCTATACTTGCTCATTCTGCAACTCAACAGCTGTTCTATGGTGAGCTCTTCACCGTAATCATCCACCACCTCCTCTAGCACATCCGCATCCTCTACTTCCAAGTCCGATAAGAGTTCAAATGAGTATTGGTCGTATATCAAAATAATATACGTCAACCGAGTTAAAATTTGGTCGCCTAAGCTGGTCGTAAAACGAGGTGGTCGTGAACCGAGATTCCACTGTATTTACTTTGATTATATGTTACGTTCGATACAATGTTGTTTTTCATATATGTGAGTTCAGTAATTGTTGAATGCATTAATGCAAATACTTTATTTTAAATATTTAAAAAAGCTAATTAAATATTTAAAATAAAGTATTTGCAGATTAAAATAATAAAAATTAAATAATAATGATAGTATAATGATGTATGAGAAAGAAGAAATTGCTTTGACAAAATCGAAGATGTTCTGTAAAGTAAAAAAATTTAAAAAAAAGGAAATCATCTATCACGAATGGAGTAAAAACATTGCATTAGCTAATTTGTTTGAGGCAACAGCAATTAATGTTAAAGAGAGCAAACACAAGAAAAGATTAATGAGGATAATAATAAGAGTCATCTTTTAGGTGACTCGAATTTCCGCTTGTGTATCTGTGGTCGGACTTTGAATGAGCAGGTTAGTGATAATATGTAAAACTGGAGCGTCTTTAAACTCCCACCCAACAGGCTATGTTGAATTAGGTCCTCAACTAGCTTCCAGGATTATCATTCATTGTAATTTTGAGGGATTCAAAATCATACATTTTGCCAAATCAGAGTGGTAGATTACATTTGGACCTGACTCGTGTTCATTTATAAACCAGAATAGTCAAATGTTTCATTGAAGTTGTTATCTCACTACTGTTTCATCGATACGTTTTACAACGATATGAAACATAGCTCCCTTTCACCCTTCCGGCAGAGAGGCTCACTCCTGCGTAACACTTTTAGCGTCTTGTACCAATAGTGACCTTCCTGGAAAGCCGCCGCTCTCTACAGTTAATCTAAAGTTTCACGTACGCTGAGAGTCCCTTGTAAGTTGCAGTTACCTTACTAAATTTGACCAGCAGTACGTTGGGCTTACTAGACTTCAAATCAAGGGGCTTAGTGTTCAAAGAACATATCAGCTTCTAGATGGTTCGTCCAGATTGCTTCGCAATTATACTCGCATTGACCGAAATCAGTACGTATACCATTCCCCATTAAGTTTCGAGACCTGTTCCCATAACCTGAAACTCACATGGCGCGAGCTACAAGTGGCGGTTCAAGTAGTCAATTAACCGAAGAAAGTCATAGTTACTCCTGTACAACAAAAGCACGCTTTTTCATAAACATTTTAATTTATTATAACATTCAATTTATTGTTTCAAATACTATTTTAACTGCTGACTAAATATTAACTTGTCGGTTGTTGTGAATTTTATAAATCTCTAGTAAAACATCCGACGATTTTATATTTATTCAGAAATTGAACTACTTTTTGAAATAACATAAATTGAAAGTTATTTACTTCCAGAATTTAATATTTTTTATTTTTTAGTCAAATAATATCAAGTCTTCAACTTAAGAAGTTTTTTTTTCATTTTTAGTCCAATAAAAGTTGGTATTATAATTTTTAGTTTAATATTTTTTACATTTTAGTTGTTTTATTCGAAAGTCTTAGATTGATTGAGTCTACTTTGTGGTAATCTATGATGAGATCAATTGGAAGAGTTTTTACAATTTATTTAAGGAAGCCAGTATGCCATCACAAGCAACACAATATTATATAGTCACAATCTTAACAATTGTACTTTACATGGTAGTAACGAAGTAAAAATACTTCCAAGTGATCTCATCGTGGATTACCACAAAGCTTGACTCAATTAGCCTATTGAAGGAAGCCAATACGACATCACAAGCAACACATTGTATATAGTTACAATCTTAAAAATTGTACTGTACGTGGTAGTAACGAAGTAAAAACACTTCCAATTAATCTCAACAGGGATTACCACGAAGTAACGCTTGACTCAATTAATCTATTGGAGGGAGTCAGTACGGCATCACAAGCAAAACAATATTATATAGTCACAATCTTAACAATTGTACTATACGTGGTAGTAACGAAGTAAAAACAATTCCAATTGATCTCATCATGGATTACCACAAAGTAGCACTTGACTCAATCAATCTATTGAAGGAAGCCAATCCGGCATCACAAGCAACACAATATTATATAGTCACAATCTTAACAATTGTACTATACGTGGTAGTAATGAAGTAAAAACACTTCCAATTGATCTCATCATGGACTATCACAAAGTAACGTTGGACTCAATCAATCTATAACTAAAAGTTGATTATTAAAGGATTGTTGATTATTAATAATTCTAAAGTAATTTGCCTCAACTAGGCCCATCGCTATTTCTCCAATGTGAGCATAACCAAGTGTTTTGAACTAAAGGGCTGCCATGTTTCAATACAGTGTATCTTGAACTTAATTTCATAAATTTTTTTGTTAATTAGTTTTTAGATTAATTTTCCTTGTTTTGCAAAAATAATATCAAATAAAGTTCTAACTCACTTAAGTTCTAACTTAAGGCATGTTTTATGAGGGAAGATGGTTCCTCTTACTACCATGTCCTGGTATTGGCAGCGTTCTACTTTCTGTTAGCATTTATTATTTGCCAAGTTGTTTTCATGATATGCTCTTCTATATTCTTCTATTTCATTTTATATTGTATTTTTTGGTACCTATATTTTTCTTTAATTGTTGTATCTCCAGTAATTTTGAAAATCCAAATTCAATTTTTTAGTTCAATTGAATTTTTATAAATTTATTATTGTACCATGGAAGAGCGTATCCGCGGGAACCACTCATTTTGCTATTTTTGTTTTCCAGAAGAAAACATTTATTAAAGCATGAAACAAATTGAGTCCTAAATATTTCATATAGTTGTTCAGTATTAGAACAGTTTTGGTTACTAAGATGTCATTTCCGATGACATTGTTTTAAACATTTTAAATTTATTTTTGGAAAAAATATCGCATTGTAATATTCGGTGTTTTCGTAATATTCTTGTAGTAATATTCGGTATTTGACATATTAATTAGCAAGTTTATTACTTGCGCTGTATGATCAGAAATATGAGATTCAAATTGCATTTGTTCTACATTCCGCTGAATTGCAAAATCAGCAAAACTAATTACTCCACGACCTACTGATGTGTAAGGCCCAAGAATCGTACAGCTATGAAAAATAACTGACTGTTTATAATTCTATAGGAATGTAATTTATATTAAAAAAGACTGATAAAATTATAATAAACGAGATTTTTATTCAGAACGTCATACAGCTTGTTTGATTTTATAGCACCCCCATTCTAGTTTAATTACCCCCACCTTATTACCAATATTAATTTTATTAATTACGGTAGTTTAAAAGGAGCTGTCATGGAGCCAAGCAAGTACTTTAAGCAATTAGCTCATAATTGTTTACCGTTTATATGTAATTCAAAGGGATCATAATGAACAATATACCACAAAAAGAAATTTTTCAAACTAATTGTTTCTTGCTCAGAAATTTAAAAAAGGATGTATTTTTCGGTGCCTGTATGTACGTACGTACGTTCGTCCTTTCGGATGTTCGTATGTTCAAAGATTTCCCCTTCCCTATCAGATTTGGATGAAATTTAGTAGACAGATGCACACGATAATTCCGCAGAACGGTTTTGTTCATTTTTTTCTATAAATCAGACGCACATGTGTTAAATTTTCTATAACGTTCAGCGTTATATTTCATCTCAAAAGCACCCATGACGCATATATTGTGTCAGGATCTATTTAATTATTTTGTAACAAATTTGTGCAATGTGTCGAGATCAACAGACGACATCAGGCGTATTAATAACTTCTGTTCTGTTTGTATAACGGAAATCGTACGCGTGGTGAGGGGAGTGGGCAGGGAGAGACGACATACATTATGTCGAAGGTGAGTATCCTGGACAAAATGATTTAAACAACCAATTGTTTGCATTAAAACTTTTATTTCAACTATTAGTCTTGAAGGCACTTGAACCAAGTTATAGCAGGTTAACACATCATTAGATTTAACATTTAATGAATCTCTAAAGTTAATCGTTTGCAACTTTATCACAGATATATAAATAAAATTTCTTTAATTGTTCTTATTTCAATTTTTAAAGTAAAGCTTATTATCAGCAATGTACTTTCCATCATGAAATGTATACAATAAAATTTAATAATATTAAAACATAAATATAACTAAAGTTGTATAAAAAATCAAAATAATAATCAAGCGCTCGCATTAGCTGTGGTGAGTTTTGCATTTGGTTTTTTATCTGTTACAGCCATTTGACCTACAGTGTTATTTAAAAAGTTAAAACCTAAAACAAAAAAAAACAATCACTTAGACCCCATTCAATTTCAATATTATCAGATTTTGTATATACAAAATACTACTTGAGAAATAATTGAACAACAAAATTTCGACTTGAAGATAATATTATTAATATTTTGTAGTAAGAATCTAAAGAAGGTTGCATATCTTTGTCTATACGAGGTATGATCAAAATGGAACGGCAATTATCAATTTTTCGTAAAGTTTTTATCTGAAGAATAGGGTGGCTGTGACATCACATCAGTTTAATGTTTCGCCAAAAACTGTTGAATATAAAAACGTGGTGGGCCGTCCTATTTGTTGCATAATCCACAAATTGTTTCTCCAAAGTTCGGGTAATTCTTTCCGACTTGACCCACGCAAATTACGCAAAACGTGAGCAAATAAAGAAACAATTAAAAATTGGAATACTGGTTTAATTTCAACAATCTTGGACTGCAACGGGCAAAATCGTTAATTCTTTTAATTTAGAAAAAAATGATTGGATAAAAAAACTAAATTTAAAATTTTTATAAAATATTTTAAAACATTTTAAATTTAGAAAAAAAATTGTATAAATGAGGAATAAAGATTTTTTTTTGATATTTGGATAAAAAAATTCCTAAACTGCTTGCGTCTATTTTCTTCTTATAAGTTTTAGCGGGAAGCTTTTTAACGAATTTAAATTATATTAAATTATTTGTTAATTAATGATTATTAAATTAATTTATATTGAAATAATTAACCGATTGCAAGGTTTTTCTGACAAAACATATTTAGGAAGTTTTCTCCGTCGATAGTATTATATAGTAAAGACCTTGTTGTATGAGTCGACAATCCCCGCATGCTCCTCTTGCAATTTGTGCTTCTTGTAGTCACAGCAAATATTTTTTATTTTTAAAATTCTCACGTATCTATCATGCATACTTATAATGTATAATTTAAAATTTCTAACATATTTTATAATGATTTTGGACAAAATAGTTAATTTTTTATGTTTAGAGAATATTTTTGTTGTTTAGAGAATTTAATGTTTAGAGAATTTTTTTGTTATAATGGGAAGAAAAATTGTTTAAAATTTCTAAAATGTTTTATAATGATTTTGGATAAAATCGTTAATGTTTTATGTTTAGATAAATTTTTTTTGTTATAATTGGATGAAACAATTTTTAATTTAAAAATTTCTAAAATATTTTATAATGATTTTGGGCAAAATTGTTCATTTTTATGTTTAGATAAATGTTTTCTTATAATTGGATGAAACAATTAAATTAACAATTTTTAAAATATTAATAATGATTTTGGGCAAAATCGTGAATTGGTATGTTCAGAATTTTTTTTTTTGTTATAATTGAATGAAAACATTTAGAAATTTACAATTTCTAACATATTTTATAATGATTTTGGGCAAAATCATTAATTATTTATGTTTCGACAATTTTTTGTTACAATTAGACAAAAAAATTTGAAATTTAAAATTTCTAAAATATTTTATAATGATTCTAGTCAATATGATTCATTTTTTATGTTTAGATATTTTTTTTTGTTGTAATTGGATGAAAAAATCTTTAAATTTAAAGTTTCTAAAATATTTTATAATGGTTTTGGACAAAATCATAAATTTTTATTTAAACGAGGATTAGATACATTATTATTTAAAATTTAAATGTGAAGTTAATTAGTATTAGTTAAATTCTTTAGAGTTTAATGTGGCGATATTAAATATTTAGAGGAACCTGTTCTATAATTGATAATCCAGGATTATCGTACGATTTATTTACTTGTATATCGTCCTAGTTGAATTTTTTAAAAGAATGAAAATTTTCTTCTTAAAGTTTAAGTTTTAAAATTAAAGTTATTATATAGTAGAGACCTTGTTGTATGAGTCGATAATCCCGGCATATCCCATGTGCTCCTCTTGCAATTTGTGCTTCTTGTAGTCACAGCAAATATTTTTTATTTTTAAAATTCTCACGTATTTATCATGCATACTTATAATGTATAATTTAAAATTTCTAAAATATTTTATAATGATTTTGGACAAAATAGTTAATTTTTTATGTTTAGAGAATATTTTTGTTGTTTAGAGAATTTAATGTTTAGAGAATTTTTTTTTGTTATAATGGGAAGAAAAATATTTTACATTAAAATTTCTAAAATATTTTATAATGATGTTGGACAAAATCGTTAATGTTTTATGTTTAGATAAATTTTTTGTTATAATTGGATGAAACAATATTTAAATTTAAAAATTTCTAAAATATTTTATAATGATTTTGGGCAAAATCGTTCATTTTTTATGTTTAGCTAAATGTTTTCTTATAATTGGATGAAAAATTTAAATTAACAATTTTTAAAATATTTTATAATAATTTTGGGCAAAATCATTAATTATTTATGTTTCGAGAATTATTTTTTGTTACAATTAGATAAAAAAAATTGAAATTTAAAATTTCTAAAATATTTTATAATGATTCTAGTCAATATCAGTCATTTTTATGTTTAGAGATTTTTTTTTGTTATAATTGGATGAAAAAATCTTTAAATTTAAAGTTTCTAAAATATTTTATAATGGTTTTCGGCAAAATCATAAATTTTTATTTAAATGAGGATTAGATACCTTATTATTTTAAATTTAAATGTGAAGTTAATTAGTATTAGTTAAATTCTTTAGAGTTAAATGTGGCGGTATTGAATATTTAGAGGAACCTGTTCTATAATTGATAATCCAGGATTATCGTACGATTTATTTACTTGTATATCGTCGTAGTTAAATTTTTTAAAAGAATGAAAATTTTCTAATTAAAGTTTTAAAATTAAAGTTTAAATCTGAAATTTAATTTACTTTAAATTCAAAGTTAATGTTTATAAACATAAATTACGTTTCATTCATAAAAATAAATAGTCTTGAAGTGTTTGCATGCGGTTAATGTAAAATTTGATATGGGTTGTTTGCATGGTGTTGTCCAAGACATACTCGCTGTAATTTAAGTAAATATACTTACATAATGTGATGACGGCTATGCATATGAACAAATAGACATATCGACTATTTAAATATAAGCTCACTAAGAAATATATTACAAACGAAAGTGATACTATAAACCAGCCAACAGTATTAATGAGCGACCGAAGTGTTGGTTCTATTGTGATACAGTCGAGTTTTTCTATTCCAGATTCTTTGAAAAAATCGCCTGTTTTACTAAAACTACTCATCATTCTATCCTACAAACGAAGAAAATAAAAATAAATTTTAATATTTAGCAAAGGTTAATAGGTTTGTGCATGATTTTGAAACTATTAATTCTATGGTTTTATTTGGAATAAAGTAGTAATAATGTTGAAAAATTTTGGCAAAGAAAATAGAGGACGCTTAAGAGATCGCTTCAGTACAAGAAAAAATTAACAACACTTGTCAACCGAAGAAATACGCTCTTCATCAACTGGTTCCATATCTTCTTTCTGGCTCAGAGCTAATTTAAATGACTAAAGTAGCCCACAAGGTGTAGTCGCATGGAACGAGTCGAACAAGGGCACTACTAATACGTGGTCTGCGATGCGGTTTGAAATAGTTTGAAATACTTGTACAACATTACCATATGGTGCAATATTTTTAAACGGTTAATTATATAATATTAATTATATAATTAACCATAATTCTTGGATGGTTAATGTCAAGTGTTAACGCAAAGCAAACGCTAAACCATTTAGCGATTTGAGCAATGTTTAATAGTATATTTATGAGTATATTTAACTAAGTAACAAGTGTACAAGTGCTTATTATTCATTATACACAAAGTTGTAGATTCTCAATTGCGTGTAGTAATTTACGCCTTACACCTATTGTTTTCCTCTTTGTAAATTAAACTATTTCAGGTAGTGTCAAAAAAGTGTTATAAAAAGTGATTATTCTATAATATAAAGAGAGTAAAAGAGATATGAATAGAGAAAATAGTACGGAATAAATAGAAGGATGTTAAAATACTTTAAGCATCACAAATGTATCAAATATTTTCAACAAAACTTTCAGATTGACGTTCAAGAAAATATCAGACCAAATATATAGAATGGATATTTCATGAGTGTATTGGTCATTCGATGTATTAATATAATGATTTGAAATTAATATAATCATTTGTATTTTTGAAACAATTACCTCTCCTGGCAATCGAACCCGGATCTACCAATTTCCCGTCGGGTGTTTAGACCACTACACTAGCGAGGCGTGGATTTTCAAAGAACAAATGATTTTATATGTGTTAAATTCTCGTATGATCAATCTACGAAATTTTATTTATTAACAAGTATTTTGCAGTTAACGATATTCCGTCACCACACGGTTTTCGTGTCATCAGGTAGGTGTCACTGCTAGTCTTGTTTTCAACTTATTTATATATTAATTTCTATTTTCACGGCTTAGACCGGCTCGCAAGTTACATAGAATGGCTATTTTATGAATGTATTGGACACTCGATGTATTAATATGATGATTTGAAATTTAACATGCAGCATTATCAAAGAAACCAAAAGAATATTTTGAGCGACTTCGTAAACACCAAACAGAGAAGGCATATTCTGAGATACATATATGTTACTTTGAACGAGAAATATTTATTGGTACCGTATGAAGTTTCATATTTGATAGCGAAAACGAAGAAAGCATTTACTACTGGAGAAGACCTCTTACAATATGGCGCTGAATTTCATAAAATTCCTTTATCGAATGATACTGTTGCCAAAAGAATTTCAGGCATTAGCAATGATCAATTTCAACAGCTTCTTATGACTCTTAAAGGTAGCTCAAAGTTCGCAATTTAACTGGATGATTCGACAGACATTTCCAAAATGGCATTGTGCGTGTTGAAATGTAATATCCAACAATTGGAATCACTACCTACTGTGAAATAAAATGGACTGTATCTAATTAATTATTAATATGAGTAAGACATCTACCTTAATGTTTTCTTCTGGTATGCACTTACCGATGGTAAATTATAGATAGGATAAAGAGCGTAAGGAGAAAAGAATGGCTGCGGTTTTGTTTCCAGTTTGCACAATGTCGAAATGTAGTAGGACTAGCACTTCACTTCTATTCTAATTACCATTTTGAATTATTTATGAGAGAAGCATTCATGAAGACTTACTGTTTTATCGTCCCCTGGAGAAGGCCATACTCGTGG
>WYDF02098133.1:0-10709 GCA_009867245.2 Adranes taylori | reverse complement strand
GAGTGATTTGATGTTTGGTGTTTGATGTTTTGAATATCCCTGAGTGCAGCCCGAATAATCACGCAGCCTGATTTAATAATATCCGATATGCTGTTGTATGAATTTCGTGCCGCGGAAATTATACACCAAATTTTTTTGGCGTTAGGTGACTCAAGATTTGCACAAATATAGTACCTTGAAATGTGTATAAAACCATCTTGAATATCTTTGACAGAACGCGATGTTACATGTAAATTTGTCTTAATTTAAAATTTCATTTCAAAAACGAAGATTCGAAGACAAACAGGCTTTTCTCTTCTTAAAAATTTTGCGGCCATTGTCTGGAAATAGCTCTATAATTTTCTCAATATTTTTACATCGAAAGACGGCTATGAACGAAACATCTTTTACGATTCGTCAATGTTCGAATATGCGGATGTTGATCCTGGGAAGGAGAAATTCTCAAAAAAGGCGGTTTATTGTTAAATATTCGTCCAATTATTGTAACCAATGTAATGAAATATGGTACGTCTTGAAGAAACATTGTCATGAGTGATTGAATGGATATCGTTTAATGAAATCGTGATGTAGATGAAGTAGATGGATGTCGTTTAATAAGTCTTAATCGTTGTCGTTGAAGTAATACCTGAAGAGGCGGCAGTCATGGTCTTCACAGGTCGTGGAGGTGACAGTGGATAGAGCTATTGTTTTTTCGGAGTTGGTGGTAACGAAACGTCATCTGGAGCTGTTGGAGCTTCTGGTTGGCTTGCTGGTGGAATAGGCTCGGGTAGGTCTATCACAAAACGCGGTGTCCGCTGGCGACTGTTGATGCGACGGAGTTTGATGCATCTTTTTGGAGTTATTTTATGAGGATTATCGTTAGTGCAATCGGCGCTTCTCGGCTAACTTCTTTTGACGTCGGGGGCCCGTCTTATACACATTGATGGAAGGGATGGGTTTCGGTTAATGGGAGGGAAAGGGGATTCAGGGGTTATGAAGATACGAAAAAGATAAAAGAAAAATGAAGTAAAGAAAATCGAAAGAGACTGCAGAAGTTAAGCGTACATGAAGTAATACTGTTGCGTTGAAAATTGTAACAAAGGATCGTATGAACTCTTAACTGAATAAATAAATTCTATTGAGTTAAATCCATTAGTTAAAATCCATTCAAGCCATCATTTAAAATCCATCCAATCCAACCGAAATCGAAATGTTAGGGCTAATTTAAAGGTTTATTTAGAACGGCAGTGGAATTAATAAATGATTAATTGGGGTTGAGGAATATGCCTACCCTTTACTTAAATTAGACAAAAATTAAATAAAGTAGTTCCCAAGTAACATTTATTTTACAACGAGGATTTACGAGGAATCATACAGTAGACCGATAATAACCAGATGTAAATGCGTAAATAAACAGTGTTTCTAATACGACGCAAAGTTAAAGTACTTGAGTATGTAGCCACCTAGATAAACGGGTCAGTGTCAAAAAAAGGGGGGGGGGGAAGTTGTGTTGTTAATAAACAACAAAATTGAAAATCTTAAGTGTACGTTTATGCTACAATGTTTATGTTTATAGTAGAAATAGAGAACAATTAAATGATCTATGACTGAGATTAAAGAGTAAGGTACAGAAATACTATAAAAATAGTTTACATGTGTCCCTAACTTGCAGATTATTTTATGCAACATCAAACATATATTTATTCAAATCTTCCAGCAAATGAAAATCTTAACTTTTGGAAATTAGATATGTTTCCTTAACTTTTGGGTATTAGATATGATAGATATGCTCGCTGTGAAAAAGGTTACTTGTGTTTTGATATCACGGCGACTTCTTATTTGTGAAAAAATTAAACAAAGAATTTGCATTAAGCTACTGAACATATTAAATCTTACTTTTGGTAATTCATCAATGAATAAAACAGGCGTCTCTAAGTGGTACAAGCACTTTCAAAAGGGCACATAAATGTTGAAGATGATGAGTATCCTGGGCGTCCTAGCACATCAATAACTAACAATAACATTGGGAAGATGAAGACAATACTTCTGGATAGTCAACAAATGACTATCAGAGTAATTGCTAAAAATGTTGACATTTTATTTGGCTCATGACAAGTTTCAATTTCGGATGTTTTGGGCATGAGACGAGCGGCAACAAATTTTGTTTCAAAATTGTTGAATTTCGATCAAAAGCACTGCCGAATCGACGCTGCTCCGAAGCTGCTTAATGACAATCCAGAATTGTGCAAACAAATCATAATGAGTGTATGGATATGACGTGAAAACTAAGGCTCAATCGTCCCAAAGGAATATTCGTTAAAAACAAATACCGAAAATAGCTCACCAAGTTCGCTCGATTGTGAACTCAGTGTTTTCTTCGACATCAATAGCATATCGTATGGTCAATAAAGAGTACTACCTACAAGATTTACGTCGTTTACGTGAAGCAATTCGATGAGAATCGTCCGAATTTATAGCGAGACAGTTCCTGACGATTGCGCAGGATAATGCACAGGATAATGCACACTTCGTTGCTTGCTCGTAATATGTTGGAAGAAAACAACACCGCTATGATTCCGCGTCCTCGATATTCACCCAATATGGTATATTGCAACTTTTCCTATACTCGAAGATAAAAAAGACCAAAAACAAAACGACATTTTGCCAATATTCACGAGATCAGGACAGAAAGCTATGAGAAGCTATTCAACGCAATATCGAAAATTGAATTTTAGATTTGTTTAGAAGAGTTGACAAAACGCTGGAAGAAGTGTATTATGGGGATTACTTTGAAGGGGATATTGAGGACATTGAAGGGGACTTTAACATAGAGGAATAAATAAAGATTATTTGAGAAAAATGATAATTCCGCGTATTATTTGATCATACCTTGAAGGTCAAATAATTATTTGGATTTTATACCAAGAATTTAAAAAATCGTTCGCGACTAGAGAATTAAGAAAAAGACATTTACTTCAGACGAGAGTTACTTGAGTGTGATTATCTTTCACTTCGAAAAGAATTACAAGTAGATTTTGTAGTGACTTTAGATGCATTAATTTTCGAATTGTGTCCATACCTCGTATTAAAACATAATTTTCTTGGATGACCATTTAAGAATGTATATACATTTTAAATATAAAATAACAAACTTTAAACTGAGAGAAAGGAGTTTAATTCAGTATCCAATGATGATATTTTTATTTTGTTATTATATGAAATCACTTTTATAATATCAATTTCACTTAATTTATAAAATATGAGCTGAATCTAGACACATCTATATCTGTATAGTATGTATATAAGTGAATGCAAACAAATCAAGTTGTTCATGAAGAAACTATGATTATTCATTAAATATTGATTTATATTGAAAACGATTGTAAATCAAGATAATTGTTCACAAAATAACAATTAGGTAACACAAGTAGCCGGAGGGGTTAAGAAAATGTAAATACAACAGTTATAATTCGAATCTAAGATTATACCTGTATCTACTTTCTGATACACAGAGTGTTTATTGTTAAAGTATGTTATCGGTTAATTAATTAAATATAACCTTTTTTAATTATTTAATAATCATTAATTAACAAATAATATAATATAAATAGCCAAATAAATTTAATTTGTTGAAAAAAAAACCTTCCCGCCAAAACTTATAAGAAGAGCAAACGGACAGAAAAACATAAAAGTGCACATACAATAGATGTTTGTAAAAGAAGCCATTAATGTCAAGCATCAGTGGCTTTATTTTTTTTTAATTTTTTTTTATTTTACGTAGGAAGTGGAGAAACCTTCAAAAGGCGAAGAATGCCCGTACATCCGACAGTGTGGGATTTCTACCCTAACTAAAACTCTACTCCCTGTTAGTACTGGATTGGTTAAAGAGATGTGGTATCGTTTCAGGAGGCTTTAGGATTTTCCATCCTCTTCAGCCTGGAATTGGTTTAGAGTGGTTATGTTCAAATTGGTGCAGATAACTTGCAGGAGGAATGTTGTGCTATAGCATTCGCTTTACAACCAAGGTAAACCTGCAAAACCTTGGCTATAGCTTGATTAAAGGTAAAGGTAGCTTGTTTCAGGATTGAGTAGGTTTGGTGATTGGTTTAGTTTTTGGTTTTTAGTATCTTGTTTCAAGTGTACCTTTGTTGTTACTTGCACCTGAGTTATACGTTTTTTTACATTCATTATTATTTTTCGTTTTCTTTTTGTCTTTCTATTTTTTCTCTCGATGTTAAATTAATGCCCCTTAACGAAAGGGTATAGGAATTGTGTCGAGGATTTCCTAGAGATCTTCGGGAGGCCCTTGCATTGACTGAATAATTCTGGCTGGTAAAGATCTTCTAGGTGGCTTACGAGACCACTTTTGGACTTTCCAGGAGCTCCTCAGAGTGTTGTACGCTATTGGTTGTAGGCTATTGTTTTGTTGTGAGCGTCTTAGCGGATATTTAGCTTGAAGAGTTTTCAATCTATAGCTGATTGGAGTGGCCTCGCAATGATCATACAGATTAGCGCTTGGGAACTTATAATGGACTTTGTGAATTTTCCTAAGAATTGCATGCTCACAAGTTGTTAGCCTGTTCATTTCCTTGTTTGTAACGGAAGAATACAGAATTGCTCTGTAATCGATAATTGGTCTAATATAAGTTTTGTAGGTGTGGTGGAGCGTTTTGGAGTCGCAGCCTGTGAATCGTCCTCTGAGAGCTGAGATTAGATTGGTTCGTTTTCTAGCTCTGGCCAAAGTGGTGTCTAAGTCGTGTTTCCAGCTAAAGATTCTGCTGAATGTTATGCCCAAGGTATGTAATCTCATCCCGAAGTGGGATGGATTCTTTCGATAGGCGAAGTTGGATTTCAAAAGGGTTCTGATGTTTATTTCTTGTGTAGTTGTGGTGCTGGATCATAATAGCTTGGATTTTAGTGGGGTTAAACGGCTTTATGACATCTTTCTCGTGCAGTTACCTATGTGTTTTAGTTTTTATCTAGAATTTTCAATATTTTAATTCGCGATTCTTGCGAGAGGCGTTTTTATTTCTATTCAGGACCACTAAGAATTGGAACAAAAAAATATTATGACTTCAACAGCTCATGAAACCTAGGAATTTTGCTAGGAATTTTGCTAAGCAAAGCTTCTAGTTGGTTTTACATTTTCTGAGAATTTTAGCAGAAGGCTGTTTCCTCTATCCTTCTTTTTCTTATTATTTCCTCTAATTTGCCCTTATTAGGTGGATTTTGGAACCATTGTTTTGTCTAATTTTTTCTCCAATTTTGCAGTGATCCCTTCCTTTTCTCGAGCAACTACTCGCAGTTTCCATCATTGGCAGCAATGAGCTGGCATCAAATCAGTTTTTAACAATCCTACTCATTTATTGCATCTGATTGCTTAAGCATTCTAGCAATTAATTAGTTTTCAGTTTTTTGTTTCATACAGCTACTTTATAACTATTCATTTTAAGTATTTGATTACTTTAGTCATAGCATAGATATAATTTTGCATTGAAATATTCAATTCGTTTCTTCTTTACATAGCGAACGTTGAATTAAAGTACTTTTGAATTAAAATATATTTGTATTGGTACTACGTAAAGTACTTCGGCCACCTAATATGAAATCAATTGCGGCCTACGCAATCGACTAAACGAATCATGAATATCTAATTGTACGTTGACTGTGAAAAAGGTTGCGCTACGCTTCTTGGACTCATTAAAACACACTAATTGAGTACCTTAATTCCTTCTTTATCTATATTGCTTCTTTTCCTTTTTATCTATTTCTCTATTTTAAAATTTACTATTTGTCTTTCTTTGTATCTACTTTTCATTCAATTAAATGCAATATTCTGTTACACTGCTTGCATAATGTTAGCACTTAACGTTTTATACACATAATCCTTAGATAATTCCAATATCAAATTTCCAAATCGAGCCTGGATGTAGGGGCTAGAATCAAGCAATCCGTGGTGTACGATAACACCTCCATTGCCTATTTTCAACCAAAAATTCGGTCGATGCCCATTTCTTATGAAAACAGTTTTTGCTACACTACAACAGTTGAATGTAAATTTTCTTGTGATTAAAAATAAACCTAAGTGTAGTGTATTGTTGTAATGTCTACTGCACAAATGTAAGTTTTTATTATAAAATAATATTTATTACTAGTTCGAAAATCTCAAACAAATTAATTTCTGAATTTATTCTTGTCACTAATATTTAATCAAGTGTAAAAGTCATATACTAATGTACGGCTTAATGTTTCTTGCTAGTTATACTATTAACTTCAGAATTGGTATTAAAATTTATTGCATGTTAATTATTCGTTTCATACATACGAGAGTTGTTGCTTTAATTTCGGGATATGAGAACACTGTAGTTATCTGATGTTTAACGCATGAGCATTTGTAAAATTCGACCTTTGTTGTGATAAACACAAGTAACAATCGACCTGTGAGTTGTCAGTTAGAATTTGAATTTGAATTGAAAAATATAAAAAAAATTATTCAAATTATTGATATTGGTACAATGTATTATACCTAATTATTGAGGCATTTTAGAATTATTTCATTAAACTATTAAAAAGTGAACGAGAAGGAATTTCAAGATATTATAGCGTGGAGATTATTCCAGGTTCCTGTTTAGGTTGATGTAAAAGGATTGGGCATTTACTACTCACAAATAAGGTGAATACGTTAAAATAATTAGACGCCATAAAAGGTTTAGCATTGTAAATAACATTCTAGATAAGGGGACAGGCATCGGGTAACTTACGATACATCTATTTTATAATCAACGTACGAAGGTAAATATTAGTTATTGATTATACCCTATGGTAATTAATTACATCTTAAACAAATCAATTGTACATAGAAGCTATGCACTGGAACAAAGTCCATTGACCGATGTCACACAGATGTTATAGAAAATATTCTAGAATGCGCTAATGAGATACAAATTAATCATGACAAAAAGTATGCAGAAGGGGACCTGAGATATATAAAAAGGGTTCAGCCACAGCATTAAGGGATAGTAATTTTGGGCTTCCGCCGAAGGTCGTAATGCCCAATTAAGTAGCGAAATAATAATCCGGAATACAATAATATTAGATTAATAATTAAATATAAAATAAAGTCATGTCTATTTAAAGTGTGATAATAAATGAGTAAGAATTTAAGTAAATAAGAATTTGTTTAAAAAAGTTTTCCATTTCAACGTTAATTATATATAAGTTTGCATTACTAAGATAATATTTTAAATTATTCGCTGTATAATCGTATGGTATAATGTATTGCATCAGCTATGTGTTATGCATTTGGACGAATTAACACCTTAACAAATTGAGATGAATCATTAATGTATTTACCAATGAAGCAGGAGAAAGTAACAACCACAGTTCACCGCGTATAATACTTGCATTGGGGGTTTTCTGAGAAGCATCGAACAATCCTAAAGATGGCCAATATGTAGTGATCTGAATAGAAAAGGGGCTTTTAACAATCAAAGTTCAACACCTTAACACCTGTGGTTCATCTTCAGTATTAGAGCATGTACTAACACGATATTTCAATGAAGAATGTAAGTAATATTTACCTTTTCGCAACAAGATGAATTTTAAGTAAGTTGGTGTTAATTTCGAAAATTTTGATGAAAAGGATATTATAAGAATTTGTTTAAAAATTGAGGCAAGGTGAACACGTCTTTCTGGCATATGGTTAGTCGTTATCTACACCTTCTCTTATTCCAAGTATTCTCTTATTACAATTTTCCATTTCAACGTTAATTGTATGTAAGTTTGCATATATTAAGGTGTTATATTTCAAATTATTCGCTGTATGCACATATGGTATAATGTATTGTATCAGATATGTAATGCATTTGGACCATATGTGTATACAGCGAATAATTCAAAATATAACATCTTAATATATGCACACTTCATACAATTAACGTTGAAATGGAAAATTTTAAGAATTAGTTCTCGAGGCATTCATAGCGTAATGGTCAGACAGACATATTTGTAATAAACAGAAATAATAATACACACAAATGCATTATTTAGTCAATATAGATGTAATAGGTTGCTAAATATTCACAACATATTCCATTATCTTTTTATTATAATTAATTTACTTTCACATGGCTTATATGCTTACTTACATTTCAAAATTCTTACATGACCTTAGTTGTATAAACTTGTATCACACTTGTTTTATTTTTCCATTTATTCTGTGTATATTGCTAACTAATTTTATGAATAAAGAAGTTAAGGTTAGCGTTATTATTAAGCACCACTATAATTAATTATTCAAGTTCAAGTTTTCCTGTATAATTTAATTGAAACATTAATTCTAACATTCTTCCAAGCTGCCACAATTTTTAATACCAGATTTTGAATATTTTATCTCCCAATTCTGCACCGTTTTCCCCTTCAAGTATTGTTTGTAGTCCTAGATATATATGTAATCGAGAACGGACGGGTATGGTGTTCTGGCTATTTTTTCTAATAAACCTTCTTTATATTCCTCGAAATGTTCAGGTGTCAATGGACTTTTGGATGTCGACTTTAGATAAAATAACAGATCCGTTTTTTATATTTGGAGATGTAAGCGCCAGTAACCCGCTTTGGGGAAGTTCGTTCACAAACTCTAATGTATCTAATCAATATAAATTTATACAAGATCAGAAAAAAGTTTAATAGGAAGATTGGATGGTCGACGAATAGGTGGTATGAGAAGATATTAGGAGGCGGGAATGTTGTGGGGGAAGTTACTGAAAGGATGCAAGATATTGAGAAGTAAGAGAGGTATCAAGAGAGAGAAGTAGGTATAGCTGCAGATATAGATTGATTATTGATGAGAAAGGGATAACTAGATATTTAGATTCAGGGATGACCATGGGGGATAAAAGAGTAATTGCTAGGTTTGGATGTGGGAGTGAGGAAGGGGGAAATAAGCATTGGATGAAACAGGAAAGAAGATTGTGTAGAATATGTAAAAAACGAGGAGAATTGGTGTCATTGGGTGAAGAAATGTGAGGGGATTGAATAGAGTGCGGATGAGAAAGATTTGCGGGAAAACTGGAGTGTCATCTTAGGATAAGAATGGAATGGTATTGGCTATTGGAATTACGAACAGAATTATGGTAGAGATTATTAAATGTAAGTAGTTGAATGAAAAAGTTGAGATGATTGAAATAGATTGAATAGGGAGATGAAAGAAAGTATGAAATTTTAAGGGTAGAGGAATGGGTCGGGACATGGCTGGAGATGATGCGGAATGGTTACAGAAAATGAAATGAGAGATTTAAAAGGTTATGGGCAAGAAATGGCAAGAAGGGGGATGGATTTAAAGAAGGGGAAAATAGGAAGTAGGACGTGGTAGTGAAGATATAAAGTGGGGGTTGACTGATTGATGGGATCAGGGTAAGCTTTCCCTGCTTCCTGGAAGAGAATATATGAGAATGTTGTTTTATGATAAGATTGATTCGATGTTAATTGTGCGAATGTTATGCCAATAAAAGTCTTTTTATTTTCATTTTATTATTTTACAAGATCAGGATGTGATTATAATGTGATAACTATCAAACTCCTACGAGAATTAGTAGGCCTTTACAGAATAAAAGTTCTGTATGTCTGTTTGATATGTCTGTTCCACATATAGAACTTTATGTTTCACCCAGAAAAGCAGTTAGTACGAGAAATTTGTTCAGGGCTAAATGATTAAATTATAAAAAATATTTTATTCAAGGTGACATCCAATTAGATGACTATGAATCAAATAGATGATAACCCGTCGTAAAACGACTATCCATTATCAGGTGATATTTTATTTAAATGTAATTACAAAATTTGACATTTAATTTCACATATTAAATGGCACAAGAAAAATCACAATGAACATAAATAATAATAATAAATTCTCTTCAATCATACCGTTGTTCAGGCAAAGACGCTTATATATATAAGTATCAAAAGCGTTCCAGACAGACGGACACTCGGACAAAGCTAGACGTTTATATATAAGTATTATCGATAATATCAATAAATCTGCTGATCTTTACATTTATTTGTGTTCTTCAAGAGTTAAGCGCCTTCGATGTCCATGGTGGGATGATGAATGTCGCAATCTCTTTAATAAATGGAGGAAGTTACTTAAAATCCTGAAGATCAAGAATTCTATGTAAGCTTATCTCAATTATAAACGTGTGGCGGCAGAAGTTAGGAAAACAATTAAACAAAACAAAAAAGAGAGTTTTATAAAATTTTGTGGTTCGCCTTCTATTGATTCAAATATATCTGAGGTGTGGAGTAAAGTAAAAAGATGATTAAGTCTGTTATTAAATTTTAAGTCTGTTCGACTTTTAAATTTATTAGAGTTCAATATTTGCAAGGGCTTAAAATAAAGCTGGATTCTTGTAAATCAGATTTCCTAGACTTGATAGCTCCTTCGGTTGCTCCTCTATTTGTAGAGTAACAAGCTTATAGTAATAATATACATTTTCTGTTGAAGCCTTGAAGCAAAAAATTCCAATATTTGCAATTGATGGCAATTGCAAATATTGGATTTTTTTGCTATCATAACCGTCTCCTAACGGTACAATGACAAATATTCACGATTTTTAGCGACTATAGTAGACTTGAATGAATCATGTAAGGAAGTCAAACTCAATTGAAATAGTTACACACTCATGCCTGATGAGACCGCGAAACGGCGAAACAAGATCTTGTCGTATGATAGTAAC
>WYDF02098122.1:0-10709 GCA_009867245.2 Adranes taylori | reverse complement strand
GTATGTACCAAGATGCATCCAGGACTCTTCCCAAGAGTTTCTTCTGGGCAATTGCTTCTCTATTTAATGTTTTCCTATCCCTATTCCTTCTCTTCGTTTGATGTCAGTTTGCCAATTTAATTTCCTGTCGAATGTGCAGCCGAGAGCCGTTCGTGTTTTTTTGTTTGATTTCAATGTTTTTGAAGTCTATTGCCCTCTTATTTTATTTTTTAGTTTTTCCAATTTGATAATCTGTTTTTTTTTTTGGATTTATGCTAATCTTCCTAATTTTACAGTATTTCAGGCCTTTTTCCAGTCTCTTTTTAGCAACTACTGAATTTGCATTAATTGTGACTCTTCCAGTGTCGTCTGCAAACTGGAAAACTTTTGTCTGTTTTATATGTTGTAGACATGATTGGCGTGCTTCACCAAATCGGCCAGCTATAAGTCTTTACCATAGGTTCAAGCTCCCTGTGTTTTAATTTTCTTCTACATATTTGTTCACATCCTTTCGGCGTTTTTTTTTGCATCTTCTTCTTCGGGTGGGTTTCTGGCCTTTCTATGATTTGCTGTATTCTGGTGGTAGCTAATACCTTCGAATTTGGCGTTTTTAGTACTTCCATTAGTTCAGAATTGCGTATGTACCAAGATGCATCGAGGACTCTTCCCAAGAGTTTCTTCTGGGCAATTGCTTCTCTATTTAATGTTTTCCTATTCCTATCCCTATTCCTTCTCTTCGTTTGAGACCAGTTTGCCAATTTAATTTCCTGTCGAATGTGCAGCCGAGAGCCGTTCGTGTTTTTTGGTTTGATTTCAATGTTTTTGAAGTCTATTGCCCTTTTATTTTATTTTTTAGTTTTTCCAATTTGATCTGTTTTTGTTTTGGATTTATGCTAATCTTCCTAATTTTACAGTATTTCAAGCCTTTTTCCAGTCTCTTTTTATCAACTACTGAATTTGCATTAATTGTGACTCTTCCAGTGTCGTCTGCAAACTGGAAAACTTTTGTCTGTTTTATATGTTCTGCGTGGGCATGTTGGTCACCAAAATGCTGAATAATAGTAAAGAAAGAGGAGATCCTTGTATAAATCTTTCTGCGGTCGGTCTTGAAATTGGTTTGCTCTTTTTTCTTTTAATTTGAAATGTCCTACTGCAGAGAAATGACTGGGTTATGTTTCGACGTTATTTCCTGTCGAAACTTGAGTGCATTCATTTTAAATAGTAGGCCATCCTGTCAAACTCTGTTGGATGCTTTCTCAATGTCGTTGAAATCAGCGTTTGCAGTGAATCTTTATTGATCTAGCTGTGAGCACTGCTGATTCTAGATTAGCCGCAAATTTTTTTAGGGTAAAACTATGTCTTTCTCTTCCGCGTTTTGTTGAATTCTGTTTTTTAGAATAATCTCTTTCGAATAAGTGTTAATTAGGTTTATGGGTCTACAGTTACCGGATTCAGCTAAATCTTTGTCTTTCTTAGGCAAAGTTACGTTGATCGAATATTTTGATCTATCTTTTTGGAAAATAACTACACATTATACTATTGTTTATAATTTCTCTTAAGTGTTTCTACAGTACAATTCCATATTTGGGATCTTATCTTATCCAGTGTTTTTTGTGGGTTGAAGTTCTTTCATGTGATCTTTACTTCATCCATGGTTATTTCCGTGTAGATTTTGCTTCATTCTAATTTTTGCTGCTTCTACTTCTTGTGCAACGATGTCTATTGATGAGTTTGTTTGAAAATTGATTTTAGAAGTGGTCCGCATATACTTCTGCTTTTTCATTGTTGTCCAATATTAACAGTTCATTTTTATTTTCTAAGGGCACATTGTACTTTGTTTTCTAAGGGGTCTTTTTATTTTTTTTTTCAGAAGTTGCCAGAGTTTTTCATCTCCATTTTCGTCGCATAACTCTGTGAGTTTTTTTCTATCGCGCGGATGTCTAGTAGATATGTATTTTTTTTTCTTGGTTGTGCATATTTTCGATTACTATATTTCTCTCCTGTTTGTTCAGTTTCCATTTGTTTTCGTGTCGGATATTTGTAGAGTTGTTTTTGATTTTCTCTTGTGTGTATCTGGTGATGAGTTCTATTTCTTCTTCTATTTTTGATATTGTTTTTCTAAGTGGTGTGAACTTTAACATTTCCCTCGATTATGTTGTAACGAAGCACGTTACTGTAAAGATAAAAGTATCTTTAGATTACGAATCGAATCAATTGAACGGATGATATTTGGGAACCCTATGTTAGATCAAACTAATATTAAATAGAAACGCGTTTACTGCTTAAAAATGTGTCTTTGTTCACGTTTAATGTACGTGAATAGCAGGGACTTATATTGTTATATTATATTGCGTAACCTACAGCATTACCTCTGTTTAGTGTATATTTCATAATTATGTAGTATGTATGATAAATAAATAACAATTATTATTCAATCCGTATCTAAGAAGATTAAAAGTATAAACAAATATTTTTATTGGTTTATACTTTAGAAGATAAATATTCTATATATTTATCTATTAGAAGATATATCTATTTTCTATTAGAAGATAAATATCCCCGATTTTTGATAGGTATAAATCCAAAGCGTTTAGCTGTCTCGCTTAACATGGTAGATAGAGTGAGGATTTAATTTAGTCGCCTATCTATTATATTGATTCATTAAAATTAATGCTCGATACAGCATTGAACGGTGTGAGTATGATATCTGCGTGTATGGTATGTATGTGTATGTGTACACATACATATATGTGAACACATACACATGTATGTGTATGGCTAGTATGTATGTGTGGTATGTGCGTGCATGAGTCGTGCTCCACTGCTAAACGGGATGACGCATTACTGTTTATAATAACATTTGGAGTGGGAATGCCCTATTAGGGGCGCATAGGGACGTACATTCATGGACTGCTGGTTTTAGATGTGGCTTGTTGCTATGCACACGATTGGGTGGACACTACTGTTGCTTGACTGATTCGTGTAGCTAGGAATAATTAATGAGTCGATGACTCTATACGTTCCGTACAACAGAGAGAAAATCGGGTGATGGCGCTCGCCCATATATAGTGAGAGTTTGAGTAGAATTTTTAGTTTCTGATTCATTTCTAAAATATAAAAATAGTCAGCCGTCCGCCGTCCGCTGTACCAGCGGAGCCAACAGCACTAGGCAGCATAACAAGAGTGATAGTACTAACTTTCGTTAAGAAGAAAGTCACTACCGTCAGCTTTACTTCTCCTTTCCACCTATATGCTTCCTATTCAACTAGGCTGTATGTTTCTAACTCTCGCTTAGACGGGGGTTGGTCTCAGACAGACACCCCATAGTGGTAACGTCCTTCCTGCACCTTTCTGCAACGTGATACCTCCCTGCATCATCCGATAGTGTATAATACTGGCTTACACTGGCTAACCAGACCATAGTAACTTCGACGTATTCCAAGGTGTTACTTGTCTTAGTGGTTATTCTACTGGGGTGTTTCGCTGGTCTTAAGTCACTTGACAACAGCAACATCGATGAATTCCAGCGATGATGAGGTGTTGCGCGTCTGGCAATAGTTCCTTACAACCCTTCACAGGAGTATATAGTTTGGGCTTACATTGGACACCCAACTATAGTAACGTCGACGAATTAGCGTTATGCGGGTAAGTGATTCCGATTTATGCTAATATTAAACCCACCGCAACAGTAACATTCATTAAAATTGACGTATTCCGAGGTGTTACGCATCTTTAGTGATTTCCATTATTCACATCGTGCATTCAGATTTGCCCCCGCCTTGTTGGTTGTTTCATATTTCTACAGGTGTCTAAAATATATATAACATAAGCTATGAGCTTATAAACTATTTTACGTTAATAAAACAAAAATCTAAAAAAATATTGATTATTAAATGTTTCACTATTGGAGTCCAAAATTTGTATCCATTGTATCAATTTTTTAGCATCTTTTGAGGATCCTAAAAAATGGAATTTTTAAGATCTTGAAAAGATCCTAAAAAAATTGATACAATGTAAATACATGGAGTTTTGGAACACCGTTGTTTGACTAAACTAAAAAAATATATTGGCGAGAGTAGGAGTAAAAGTTGTCCACAGCTTTTTTAACATCCGACTATCCACCTTCATCGACCATGATTGGCGTGCTTCACCCAATTGGCCAGCTATAAGTCTTTACCATAGGTTCAAGCTCCCTGTGTTTTAATTTTCTTCTACATATTTGTTCACATCCTTTCGGCGTATTTTTTTTTTGGATCTTCTTCTTCGGGTGGGCTTCTGGCCTTTCTATCATTTGCTGTATTCTGGTGGTAGCTAATACCTTCGAATTTGGCGCTTTTAGTACTTTCATTAGTTCAGAATTGCGCATGTACCAAGATGCATCCAGGACCCAGCCCAAGAGTTTCTTCTGGGTAATTGCTTCTCTATGCTTCTCTATTTAATGTTTTTTTTTATTTATGGTAAATCTATCCTTTCCTACTTAAACCGCTGACCATTTTGCAGCATTTAGCCGTCCTGAATTATTTCTATAATTTCTAAGTATCAAATTCACAAACTTTCTATTATCACACTAAATTAGAACGAGGACAATTTGCCTCGTTACAATATGTTAGTTGTTTGGTGAAGTTGATACATGAGATGAGGTAGATATTTTATACCTATACTGCTTTATGGAAGAACATGAGTCTTAAATCGGTTCACTCTGCGCATAAACGTCTCATTGTCTTCCATTTATAGAGATATTGCATCAAGTTTCAGCCAATCACCGGCAGCTATAAAAATTTTATCAAATCCATAACAAGCACAGACCTTTTTAAAATTATTTGTCATGAATATACAAAAGCAGTTATGAACTGGCTGTTTTATGACGTATGGTTGGTTTGATGACATAAGCTAACGATACTTGTAAATACGGCATATATTGTGGGCTATATTTTATTTACAGCTCCATTAGTACGACCTTAGCTTACACCCTTTTGTCCACAAAGAGTCATGAACTGCCATGAAATGAACTATACTTAAAAATGTCTCAATATATTTAAAAGTGTTTAACATATGACTACTTCCATTTTTCGAGTAGGCTCTACTTCCATTTTATTTCTTTAATTTGTTTATATCGTAAACTACTATTTCACATTCAAGCAAAACTTGTACTTAGATTAAGCTGACCATACGTCCCGATTTTGAGGCACATGTCCCGAATTGCGAAAAGAAATTTCGCTTCTCACAACAAATTCGTGCGGGGCCGTTAAATGTCCCGAACTTAAATAATAATCTTAAAAAAGAATTCTAATCTCCACAATTTGTAAGAGTAATGTAGCTACCGCCTCATGTGCAAAGCTAAAGACAAGCTGCAATGCTATGAAAATTCGTGCTCGGGACAGGAATAGACAAGAAGTGTTTCTGTCCTTATAAATACTGAGGGATAATTTAAAGTTCTACAAAATACACTTAATTGAATATTTTTTAATTATTTCTATTTTTTTGTAATAAATTTATGTAAAAATAAATAAAAACTAACGCTTTGTTGATTCTCCTTTTCTGCGCCTTGAAAATATTTTAAATAAAAATAATATAAAAACTTGTGCTAAAAATACTTATGATTCATGGCAGTATCACTTGCAATAAATGGTTAGTTGCAATAGTGGCTAACCAAATTAAAGTTGCAATAAGTTTTTTAATTAGTTCCATAATACATATGTATGTGTGCAAATGTACTTGCCAACATACCACAATTCATTACGTAAACAGCAGTAATAGGGTACTTATATTTGTCATTTAATCGGTTTATGTAAAATATGTTTTGTTACGAGTAAAAGAACTTTAATTCATTCATGCTTAAGTATGTTAATTAGATATAACATAATATAGGAACACTTCATACGTAAATTGATAAATGTATGCTTTCTAGAAGTATAATAACAAGGCGCCGATGACTAATGTACTAGTCATGAATGTAATCAGCATATTTATTTTTATGATTGCTCTATAATGAATAGTATCGAAGGTTAGTTTGGCTCAATTGCTCAATTTCGAACAAAATTAAAAAACTTTTTTAATAAAATCAACCAACTGAGAATCCAGGGTCGTCACATGCCCACCACAGTGAAACAGACAGATGCATGGAGCGGCATTTTTTTAATTATAGAACATTGAAAATGCTGGGGGGCTCCACAAACTCTTTCTTTGCTTAGACCGTAAAATAATACAGTGGGGGCGCCCAAATCTATGCTTGCATAGATGGCAAAATAACCTAAAATTTGTTAGGAGGATGTTGGATTACCATATTCCATTACACAAAGCTAGCAAGCAGAAAAGTAGCGAACTAAAGATAATTAGATTTCTGATATTATTTGTTTTTCTGATTGGAACTTGACTTCTCTTCTAACTCTCCAGGACGCTGGTAGGATTAAATGGTTAAATGATGAATGGTTAGCGAAGATATTGTAGGTTCTTCCAGTTAGTTACTGAGTATGAAGATGTAGTTGACGTTGTGTGATTAATTGTTGATGACCTGAAATACGTTGTATGATCTATAGCATGAGTTGTTGAAGATATGAAGTGATTTTTGAGGAAGATGAATGTAGTTTTATTCGCTCTCATGAGAAGTAGCGGAACAGTCGTCAGTGATGCTCTTCATGTGTCACAGGTTACAACCATCCCTTGCCTGGAATAGAACCAGCTGTGGGTGGACTTGGTGAATCCGGGGCTGATGTTGATTCTTTCTGTTGCTTTGGTGATGTGGATGGTGTAAGTGCACTTACGAGCATGCGTGATATACGCGGGCAGCGCAGCTTGATGGGTGTCACTGGACTTCGATCTCTTGCATCTTCGTGGCTTGGCAGTTGGCTTCTCTCTTCTTCTGACATTGACCCTCTCGGTTTCTCATTGACGAGGGAAGGGTTTATAAAATATTTGAGTAAATAAAATGAGTAAGAAAATGATGACAAGAGAACGAAAGATTCAGCAGAAAATAATAGTGTGATATCAATGAATACTTGACCTGATGTTTGGAAGTTCAGAAACTATAGGAAGTTTATAACTCCGACCATTGAGATTTTTAAGGATTAATGTTGCAGTATTTTATTGTCGATACACTTGTGAATCATAAGTGGTGATCGTAATAGCTCTACGTGAGCAAAATCTTGGAAAGCATCGCACCGAAACGCTTTCTAAAATTCGTAGATCAACCAATGAGAGAAGACTATCAATCGGTCGCAAACACAAAGGATGATAATTATAATACTTTATTGAAAATGGGTGAGTAAAAGATTCGTTGAGTCACAAACTTTTCTGTTAAACTCATAATCCTAGCTTTTAGCAAAAAAAAATCAGATACGGAAATATAAACTGTCGGTGTAATAACACATACACATCTAACAACAAAGCTTCTGATTACCGTAAAAATTCCGTCGGCATGTCGTCTAGACATACCAACAGCAGTTTAAAAATACACAGTCGGCATCCTTTGAGTTTTTCTTGCGCATCTGCTCGGCACGTTTGACGGTATACCTCTCCAGTATTACTTCTATCCGAGTAGCTTCCTTTTGTTATATTTATATAGTTTCGCACCACATTTATCATTTACGGATAAAATTTTATTAATCGTTATTAAATTGATTTGTTAAATTAATTTATGTTACCTTATAAATTTCTAAATTTCTATATAACAGAAACGCATATCTATGGATATTTAAGAGATATTTTACCAAAGAAGAATAAAGGTCCAGCAAACTGTAGGCCAATTAGCTTTATTAATAACTACTCTAAAGTAATTGAGGGAGGGGCGGATCTAGCTTTTTGGGGAACCTTGATTGGAATTTATTTACCCCCACCCCTGAAAAATGACCCCTGATAAAGATTTAAGAAAAATTATAATTGCGTGTTTATTACAATTTGAAAAATAATTTACTTCATTTAGTGATTGGGCTTGAGCCTAGGCCCCCCATGAGACTAGGGGTCCTGGGCTCAAGTCAAATTAGCCCATATATAGATTCAACACTGATTTGCAGTAGCCCTGAAGTCAGTTCTATCCAAACGATAATGACATAATTCCACATATGCAAATGGGGTTCAGGTTAAAAGTAGCTTCACTCCAGCAGGCAGGACCTAAATGATTGAACTGCACATGTAGCTTTAATTGATGTAGAAAAAGTCTACGACAGGTTTTGGCGTGATGGTTTATTTTTTAAGATGTATACATTATAACTTCCGTTAGAACTGACCGATCTATTCAATCATTTCTACAAAGTGTAAAATCCGAATAACGATAGGAAATAAGATCTTCAAAAAGAACGATGTAGGAAGGGCTCCCACAAGGATCGCCGCTGTCGCCAGAATTGTTTAATATTTTTGTCACTAAATATGTCAGATCTACGAAACATGAAAAATAACAAAAGAATTATAATTTGGGGTCGACACAGTAGGGATTTCATACAATCCAAATTCAGTAGTAACTAGAAAGTAGGGATGGGTTGTTATTTCACGATCTGTGAAAACTCGCTGTTCAAAACAAAAGAATGAGAAAATTGTGATAATTAAATTGATTAAATTACAGAAATAACACTGAAAAAAGAACTGTACAAGCACAATGAAAATAAAACGATATAAACTGAATACGATGAAAACAAAAACAGGTGAATGCGAGCTTCAGTCTTTGACTAAAGCAACATACTCTAGCCACCCACAGCCAGTCATTCTGTTGAGAGACTAGTTGACGTGAGAGACGTGTACAGTAATGATTAAAATTTTTATAATCGACGTAATAATTACAAGTTTTCAAGAAATATTCTTTCAAATTGTCACAGTTAAATATATTTTCATTATTTTTTATTTAAATAAAGTTTTTATTTTTCTATAAGGAACTTTAAAATTGTGATGTATCAAAAAAGTGCTTCATTTTTTTTGTTACTTTAAATAGTATTACTTATATAAGAGAACATTGAAATATTTTTCTAGGTGAAGACATACCCAGATAGAGATTGTCATTATTGCCCAAAATTTTTAGGTAATGAGCGAAAAATGGTTTTTATTTAATTTTTTGTGTTTATAATGTCCATAAAGAGTATTTTTAGTACTTTATTTGCGTTTATAATGTACATTGAAGTAATGAAGTATCTACGTAATTAAGTATCTACGCTGCGTAGATAAGCTGTGGCAATAAACACAGCAAATAGAAACACAACATTCAGTTCTTACTTTTATACAGGCCTGGATTTAGACTTGATAAGGCCCTAAGCTATTTGAGATATGGGGCCCTTTATAAACCAGATATTATATGTCAGTGCCAAATATGATTTTCGGATACTTAGAGGGTTACACTGAAATACAATTAAGTACAAATCTTTAACTTAATATCATTTTTATTCTAACAAACTTAAAAATGCTCTGGTAAAAAGAAACAAACGTTCTTTTAAAAGGCACAATTTACTAAGACTTATTATCTAATTTCTTGAAACATGTTATATCGATTAAGGAATTCATTTTTATTCTCTTCAACTGAGAAAAAGATCTTTCTTCAGAACAATTTGCAACCATCATACTAAGAAACAATATCAAAATTGATTCTACATTAGGGAATTCTGATTGGACAACGTTAAATATTATCCTATACCGTTAAATATTACCCGGGGGAATCCCTGTATTTATAGTAAAAGAAATTATATACTTTACACGTTCCATTTCTATTAAAAAATAATAATGAAATAATTTTAAAAATTACTGAAATTACCGGCATTTGCTGTCGAAATTTATCAGTAATTTCGGTTGTCATAATTACCTGTTAACCGGTTATTGGTAATGCAATCCCTAGACACAAAAGCGCTTTGTTCTTCGAAAAGACGCGCTAAAAAAATTGGGTGAAGAGTATGGAACGCTCCAGACGTGCGGCATTGGGACAAATAATGCTTTAGTATATTTAAGTATCACAATTGCTCACTCGGACGATTTTTTTGGGGGCCCTAAGTTATAGCTTCTGTAGCTTATACGTAAATCCTGCACTGCTTTTATATATAAAAATTGGCTTAAAACTAACATAACTTAAAGTTTACATTGACTTAAAAATAAATGCTAATGTATGTTGAGGAAAAAAGAAAGAAATATAAAAGAAACTAAGTAAGTAGGTGTCCATTTTTAAAATTTTGATGACAAGGAAATTATAAGAATTAGTTTAAAAATTGAGGCAAGGTGGACACGTGTTTCTAGCATAGAGTTTTAACTGTTATCAACACCTTTTCTTATTCCAAATCTAGGCCTAAGGTCTCATTGCATCGAAGTACGAATCCAATACTCAACCATTATGCTATGAATGCCTCGACAACCAATTCTTAAAATTTTCCTTTTCAAAGTCAATTGTATGTAAGTTTGCATGTATTAAGATGTTATATTTTCGAATTATTCGCTGTATATACATATGGTATAATGTATAGCTGAAGTCCATCCATTCAGGTACGTCTTCATCTTCGATAGCGCAGGAATTTTCTAAACGATGAATAAATTAAGTAAGTAGGTGTTAATTTCGAAAATTGTGATGAACAGAATGTTATAAGAATGAGTTGTCAAAATTAAGGCAAGATGGGTACCTGTTTCTAGCATAGGTTTATAGCTGTTATCAACACCTTTTCTTATTCCAAATATAGGCGCAAGATCTCATTGTATCGAACTACAAATCCGATACTCAACCATTACGCTATGAATACCTATACAACTAATTTTTAAAACTTTCTATTTAAACG
>WYDF02098111.1:0-10709 GCA_009867245.2 Adranes taylori | reverse complement strand
AGTGCTGGATAAATGAGTGGATGTAAAATTTTGAGAGGAACGTAGTGAAGGGAGTAGGTGAATAAAGGAAGTACACTTTGAAGGTAGGAAGTTATGTAGGGGTGAATGAATGGATAAGGAGTATAATAAATTTAAATAGGAGTGGATGGTCGACGAAAATATGGTATGAGAACATAATGGAAGTTAAAGAAGCAGTAAATGGGTAATAGAAATGATGAGGGGTTAGGAGAGGGATTGAAGGTTAGGTGATTTCAAAAGAAGAGAAGACGGGACTAACTAAAATTAATACGAATGGTACTTTCCAAAATTTCATCCAAGTAAAGGACAAATTGATTTTTTAATGAAAATTTATTGCAAATTATAGTTTCGCAGTTTTAAAAAATGATGCATTAAATAATACTTTGGATCGTTTAGAACAAAACTTAAACATCATACAACCCATACTGTTTTGTGGCTATACGTTCTAAGTCATTTATTTTAATAATTCAATGTTTATTATTTGTTATTCGTAAAGTCTGGTACTCTGTAGGGCGTTGGAGCCTCGTTAGGCATCGTTGTGAGAGGAGAATGGGTTTTTCTTAGAAAAATCAAGATGTTTGCAGGATGAACCTTCTAGTACAGTTCGACGATTTATTAGCTCGCGTTTTAATTCTTTCCATCGTGGTGCAGAAAACAGCTTTACGATAAGTCATTGTTTTAATTCGAAGAATATGGATGGTTATTATTTATTAAATTTAAATCTTATGGCCACAAATAATGTTAGGCTTTGAGGTGGTGGTTGAATATTTGGAAAGGATGCCGAGATTAGACAAATACACCGAGCGACATAGGTTTTCAGGAAATGAGAAAAAATAAGTGCTGGATAAATGAGTGGATGTAAAATTTTGAGAGGAACATAGTGAAGGGAGTAGGTGAATAGAGGAAGTACACTTTGAAGGTAAGAAGTTATGTAGGGGCGAATGAATAGATAAGGAGTATAATAAATTTAAATAGAAGGATTGGATGGTCGACGAAAATATGGTATAAGAACATGATGGAAGTTAAAGAAGCAGTAAACGGGTAATAGAAAGGATGAAGGGTTAGGAAAGGCAGGAAAGGGATTGAAGGTTAGGTGATTTCAAAAGAAGAGAAGACGGGACTAACTAAAATTAATACGAATGGTACTTTCCAAAATTTCATCCATGTAAAGGACAAATACTTTTATTGTTTTTTTAATGAAAATTTATTGCAAATTATAGTTTCGCAGTTTTTAAAAATGATGCATTAAATAATACTTTGGATCGTTTAGAACAAAACTTAAACATCATACAACCCATACTGGTTTGTGGTTATAAGTTTTAAGTCATTTAATTTTCATAAATCAATCTTTATTATTTGTTACTCGTAAAGTCTGGTACTCTGTAGAGCGTTGGAACCTCGTTAGGCATCGTTGTGAGAGAGAAGAATGCGTTTGGCTTAGAAAACTCAACATGTTTGCAGCATGAAGCTTTTAAGTCCTTTCGACGATTTATTAGTTCGCGTTTTAATTCTTTCCATCGTGGTGTAGAAAACAGCTTTACCAGAACCATTGTTGTTGTAATTTGAGTAATATGTATGATTATTATGTTTTGAATTTAAATCTTATAGTCATAAATAATGTTAAATATTTCTAAATTTGTGAAAGCGTTACTGTAACATGCGGAGAATAGGATCAAATTTCATGATTCAGACGTCGTCTTGTTCTTGTTTGTGAAAATAAATATTTTAGGCATTGGCGAAAATATGACTGTTCTACCTAGTTTCCTACCATTTAACTATTATAAATATTTTAAACAGAATATATTACACCAAGTATATATCTTTTTTATACTCCGATCCTATTCACCCTGCAGTCGGGGAGAATAGGATGACTTATAAGACTTATTGGTTTACATCACATTGCACCGACCTGGTGGAGAATGGGTTTAAAAATACGTGTCGTAAGTTGTGATATTTGTTTTATAATAATACCTATTTAAAAGAACATCAAATTCAAAATAAACATATATAAAAAAAAATTAAAACATCAAAATAATTAAGATTCCTACTTTTAGCGCACAATAATATAAACTTAGAAATCATTAAAATTTATATTAAAGTTTAAGTACCCCTCAAATATTCAGGAGGCGATACCTTTCCGACTATATCATTAAAATTAAATTCAGTTAATTCATTTTTATCTGCAAATTTATACTTATATACCTCTAGTTGTAGTTTCGGTCGTATAAAGTTACCTAAAAAACTTGCTAAAAGTCTTAACCTAAAGCCTTTCATCCTTCCCAGAATCTCATTCACTGCATCATTCCCTCTCATCATCTTCTCATACCTTCTTTCCGTTGACGATCCGATCCTCCGATTCAGTTTCATTCTATTCTTAATCCAACCATTTTCACATGTTTCGTAATCTCTTTTCAGCATTCCTCCATGTATACTTCTCGAACCAACCTACAACCTTCATCTCTCAATACCTTTCCTTCAAACTTAATCATTCTTTTCACTCATTCAATCCAGCATTTGAATTTTCCTACCTCTTGCATAACGATCGCACTCCTTGTACTCCTTTCCAGTCTCAATATCCTTTTTAAGCATCCCACTTGCATTCTTTCCATCTTCTCCTTTTCTTCAATCGCCCGTAGTTCCGCCCCTTACATCATAACACTGTTCACACATACATCCATCAACTTCCTAATTCTCACATCCTAATTCTCACTGATTCCGCAAGCTTTCATAGTTCATCATTTCAAAAAGATCTTTAAAAATCCATTTTGCGCCAACGTAATACATAAATACTTTACTTCTTTACTCTTTCAATTTCGTTTCCTTCTATATCAAACTTCTCCTGTCTGCCGTTCTTTTTCCAATCTCTCTATTCATTATTTAATTTATAATGACTATATAGTCCACAGTCTCTAAGAAACTATTCTGCGTGTTAAATAATATTCCCTTCTCTCTAATTTCCTCCACCAACCTTCTATTTATGACCCTCACGTACAGTCTATACAATCCGTCCACTACAGTCACTCCCCCCTACAACTATTGACATTCATTCTCCTCTCTCTTATACAATGGCACAAGTTCACCTTTTTTCCATTCATCCGGTAGCTTTTCTTCACCCATCCATATCCTATTCATTCTCCTAACTTACACACACATTCCATTCTCATTCAAACTCTCCCATATTTCCACTGGTATTTTATTCGGTCCACCCGCTCCATCCTTTTTAATCTTTTTATCTCGGCCTTTACCTCTTCAACGCTTATTTCCCTCATATTACTCCATTCCGACCTCTCCATTCCACTGCCTTCCTCCCTATCGTCCATTCCCCCATTCTCCTCTACGAACCCGCCTTTCTCACATTTCTCCACCCATTCAATTAAGTTAATCTTACACCTTTCTGCGCTTCATCTTACTATCCCTCTTCTCAAATAACTCCGTACATACCTTTCGGTACTTAATTTACTCATTTCCTCTTGTTCCTTCTTCCTCATCCTTTCTTTTACATTCTTTTCTTCTCTTGACCACTCTTCTTTAGCACAATTATATTCCTCCCAATCAGTCTCACATTCCCTCACTTTTCTCAGGATCTCCATTACCTTTCTTTTCTTCTTAACCTATTCTTCATCCACCTCCATATTTCCTTCTTTATTCTTCATCACCCAAATCCCCTCATTCCTCCTATCGAGCGTACTTTCAACCATTCCTGACACCCCATATACACTACTTATGCCATTCCAGCATACCTTCTTTAACCTTTTGGCCAACACTTTTTTTGCATTCTCATTCCATATATATCTTCCCCCGCTACTTTATTCACTTTCACTTGTTTGTCATACACTTTCTTCTTTCACCCCCACCTGCCATTCAGTTTCTATCGGGAAGGATTCCACCCTCTATCCCATAGCAAATCCCCATCCTTCTCACCCATCAGCATATAATCTATTACAGTTCCTCCACCATTGCCCCTAAACGTCAAATTACCATCCTAATCCCCTTCCGTACACCCTATTCCAACCCACCACCCGTCTTCTTCCATCCATTCAAAGAACTTCCTTCCCTCCCCATTTACCAGCTTGTCCTTCGACTTTCTTTTTACGTACACCTTTCCTTTCCCATCCATCTTCCTCCATTTTCTCCTATCTTAATATTCCAATCACCCATAAATACAGATGTGTCCTATAATTTACCATCCATCCTTGCCCTTTCACTCAGCTCACTCATAAATCTACTCAATTCCTTGTTCGCATACATTGCAGTAAACAACATCTCCCCCCCCCCAACCTTGGTACCCCTTCCATAAGCGCCCTCCCAATGACAGTTCTCATCACTCGTTACCTCCCGAATTCACCTCCTAATCCCTGTAATTATCCCCCACCGACCCTCCCTTTCTCACACACCTTCTTAGCCCCGTGGATTTTGGATATGATCCCTCCCGGTGACCTATCTTCCACCTCCTCCCACTCACTAATATTTACACTGCATACTCACTCCTCCGATTATACCACTTTATGTTAAAATATTTTGAGATATAATTGCGGGTTAAAATCATCAGGTAAAAATGTAGGAAAAACTCATCAGATTGTATTAAAATATACTGCAGTTATTTTAAAAGTGAAGTGGCTTTTAATGTGTTTGACATTTTAAGTGAAAAACAAACATTGTGCAAAAAGCATGAACTCTTCTAATACACTAATTCATTATATTGTTTCAGGTAACTATGGGTCGTTTTTAAGGTGTTTATTGTTCATGGGCCCGACTATAGGTATAGTTCGCATTCTGTAGAACGAGATAATTTGGGGACATGTAATAAAATAATTATTGCCAATTGGGTCGTACTTCACACCTTTCAACTTGCACAAAGAGTTATGAATTCTCGTGGTTTGGGTCCAGTGGCGGCACTAGTGGACATGGGACCCTACGTTACAAGGGGGACCGAGCTATAGCTGGGCCCAATTATGATTAAAAAAAATGTTTTAGGGAATAGTTAAGGCATAGTTAAATAGCAACCAAATATAGTACTTATCGAATGGTGAAGTTTGAAGGGAAGATATGGAAGGAGAAAGGGAGTTGATTAGTTATGGAAGTCTATATGGAAGGAATACTGGAAAGGGAAAGAGAGGGATGTGTGAATGAACGTATTGAATGTAGAAGAAGGAAACAGAAGGATTGGATGGTCATAGGAAATGTGGTTTGAGAAAATGATGGGTGGTAGTGAAGTACTAAATGAGATTATGGAAAGATTAAGAGGTAGAGGGAGGAGGGGGGGGGGGAAGTATAAGTGGATCAGAGCTAAACAAGGCTTGCAAATTTACCTAAAATCCGATCGAAATATCGAAGCATGGTAGAGAAAGGAATGATTGCTAGGTGTAGATGTGGAAATGAGGAGGTGGTAAAAAAATAGTGGAAGAAAGAGCAGGAGAGAATGTGTAGGTTTTGTAAAAATAAAGAGGAAACATGGATGCACTGGATGAAGGAGTGTGAGATGTTAAATTGGAGTGAGAAAGAAATAGAGCTGGGAGAAAATGTGAGGGTTAGATTAGGGGCGGAAGGAAAGGGTTTGAACATTATGAGAAAGATAAGACTGGAATTAATTAAGAGAAATTAATGGAAGGAGGAATTAGATAAAGGTGGGGTGAGGACAGGGGGGGGGGTGGTTGGGAAGCAATAGGAGAGCAAATAAATGAGGTGTTGGTCTTTCCTTTTCCTCGAAAATATTTATGAATGAAAAATATTTTATGTTTTCTAAATCTTATTATAATTTGTATTTATGTTGGGAATTAATGGTGTTTGTAGTAATTTTGCATTATGCCAAGAAAGATGATATATATATCTATAGCACTTATCAGATAAAGGGATCTATAATTCTTTTTTCTGACGATCATCTACCGGATTGTGTAGATTCTACACAATCCGGTGTAGATTCTACACAATCCGGTGTAGATTCTACACAATCCGGTGGCCAATTTTTTGATTACCTTTTAATAAGAGATTAGTTACCATCGTTACCATCGCCTCAATGTGGTTCTACCCTAGTCTCTGCTAAAGCCTTAGTTTCAACTTAAATTTGAATTAAGTATAACTTCAATATTGGATATAATTATTTCAGATCATAGTTATTGGTAAGTATTGTCTGTTTCAAATTTGCAAGGTATAATTAATATTGCCATTTAAGTAATACACTTATAATAAAATTAGCGTTTTTAAAGTTAAGTTTAAGTTTAACACGTTAAGAAGGATTAACATTAAGTCAAGTCGAGAATGGTAATATGTAAACATTGACCACTCAACTTTCAGTTTGTGAGGTAAAATAAAAGAATAGGTAGTTATGTTTCAGAATTTTTCAATTCGTTATCAGAGAATTTAAAAACATTCAACTGTCTTCATAAATCGTAAAAAAGCGTCAGAAACTTACAGCGTTGGTACTACAGTATTTTGCTCATAAAGGCATTGAATAATTATGACAGGAACATTTTGTATTTTATGGATAGTTAAAAAATATACGATTTATTTCCAAAGAATTTATAAAAAGTAATGTCTATAACATGAGAAACATATTCTAATTAAATAATACTGCAATATTGCCGAAGAAAGAAATTGATTGAGACTTATACTAGAGTTGCCTTTTATATTTCGAGATTACGGATCAAAAACAAATAAATATCGAAAATGGCTTTATTGTTCGTCAAATATTCTCCATTAAGATCAGTACACTCTTGCATTCCTTCAATTCAATTTTTGAACCACTTTTTCCACTCCAATTAAGACACCTCCGAAACATGAATTTTAAACGCAACAACCACTTCTTCAGGTGTCGAAAAAGTTGACCTCATAATTTATTTTCGACCTGCGGGAATAAAAATAAATTATTAGGTGCTAAATCAGGACTAAACGGTGACACATCAAATTGACGTTTTGAGTGTTCAAAAATCACATGTTTGAGCTGATGTGTGCGACCTCGGTTTGTCGTGGTAGAGAATGATCCGACTCCAGGTGTTAGTTTTCCTTATTTCTCCGAAGACTTCTGGCAAACAAATCGTTGTGCACCATTCAGAATTAATCGTTCTATGTTGCCCCAATAGTACGGTTGAGACATGACCATTTTTTTTGTTTAGAAAAAACAGGCTTTGTACGCGAACAACTTTTGTTGGATTTGGCCTGTCTTAAAAAATCCACATTGTCTACTGTGGTTTATTTTAGGGTTCATATGCGTAGATCCTGATTCGGTCACGATGTCATAGATTGTTTTATGTGAGCATTTCTTTCGACCAATCTTTTTGAGCGATTGTCAAATTATGTAGGATCCAACGCAACATTTTTTTGACAACCAAATGGTTTTGTAAAATTGAATGTAGGCTGGTCCTGCTACTTCCTACAAGGATTCCCCATTATAAACACAATTGCACCAATGTTTGCCGGAATAACAATCGATTTTCCTTCACGAAATCTGTTGTTGAGCGAACTATGGCGACGATTGAATTCGATAAACCATCAATAAACATTGGTCCTTGATGGAACTTCACCGCCAAAAGTCGAATAAGTTCATCGATACAATGCTGCTGAGTTAATCTACGTCGAAAGTTCTAAAAAATAATCGCACGAAAGTGTTCATGATTTAATTAAAATTTTGGCCGAGATGAATTTTTCACGTCACTGTAAACAACACAAATAGCGGTCATAGAGTAAAACATTCTAAGTACGAATACCATAAAAAATGTCAAACTTTCTGATAGAGATGTCAGTTGTCAGCTGACAGCACTAAGGTTGCCAAATCTCGAAATATAAAAGGTAACCCTCGTAGTTATTCCATAAATGAATTTTGTTCTTTTCTATTTGCTATTAATACTGCTAGAAGATTTGCTAGTTTTGACTTCAAAGTAAATTTACTACATCTTCTTTCTTTGATCATGTGCACCTCCTTAAAAATGTCCTTAGAGGCTGGTATTGTTACTTTAAGGCAATTGAATACATGTTCAGTCTTGATTCATTTTTATATTAGTCCCGAAATTTGCGAGATCTAGAGCTTTTATAAACGCTTGATTAACTGGCACTTATCTAAGCTATTTTAAATATCAGGTTGTTTTCCATATAAGCACATTGATTTTGATTTTGAAATCAACACATTTTGGCTGCACTCTTCTATTATATACTTTTAGAAGAGTGCTCTTATATTATTTAGAAGTTTCGCTTGAATAACGTTGTCCTCAACCTGGGCTTACTTCTTTTATTTTCTTATAAGACCATTAATGTGTATACGGTATGTGACTTACATCATGGTTGTGGCATTCTGACTCCTTTTCTAAAACCTCAGATTGTTTTTATCATATTTCTTGTTAAAGATACTTTAAAGTTAATGTTATTATGCATTCGTAAGCAATTTTGAGTAAAGTTGTTCTTCAGAGTTGGATACTTTGATCATAGATTTTATTCTCTAGAGTTATTACTGGTTCATGCTGTCATCCTTTAGTAGAATCGTTAAGTTCACTAAACCAGAAAAGCACATAAGCCATGAATAGTTTTCAGTAAGGGTGTGCCCAAATTATTTTGCAGTTTAGTTTAGGATAGTCGAATTCCATTGTGCGAAACCTCGAAGCCTTAAATGTTTAATTTGTTTATACCGAACTGACATTTGGATACATTTAGGGACACTCTCTAATGCGATAATCGTTCGAAGACTATTTTTAAATGCTTCAAATGCTCCTCAACGAAACTTGACGCAATCAAAATATCCAAATATACGAAAACAAAGTTTTTAAGTATGTCGTTCATGAAGCGTTGGAAAGTCAGCGCTGCATTTCTCCGGCCAAATGTGATTAGCGGAAGTTCAAACAATCCGAAAGGTGTCATCATATCTGTTTCTTCGATATCAGTTATCTACAGGTATTTGGCTTGTTTACAGGTATTTGGTTATATGCACGAATTAAATTTAATTCTGCATAATCGCATGTATCCTGTAAAATCAATATAAAATTTTATAAGAATGATGTCGGGTACTTATCTGGTTTTGTGACGGCACTGAGTCGACGGTAGTCTCCACACGGACGTCAACTTCCATCTGACTTTGGAACTAAATGTAGCGCACTGGCCCACGAAAATTTTGAGGGACATATACCTTGATCGAGCATTACCTGGAATGCTTGTTTGGCTTCTATATAGCGTTCCGCCGATAATTTACGGGGCTTGGCAGACACCGGAGGGCCGATTGATATAATGCGACACGTTACAATTCATTGGTTTACCAAATGGAGGGAGTCGAGTTATTTGTGCAAATTTATGTAAAAGACTTGAAAATTTACAAATACTCTTTTCCTTCAAATTTAACGTGTGTACTATTTGTATAGTTGCCTTTACAACAGGGGCGTGAACTATAAATTGTGTCGTAGTGTCAATTAAGCTCATCTTCAAATGTCAATTATTAAATTAAAATTATAGAAGAAATCAGCACCAATTATAGGCTTATTGAAAGGAGAAATTATAAAAGGCCAAGTGAATTGTCTCCGTAATCCTAAAGTGATAGTTAAAAGTTTTTCACCGTACGTTTGAATGGTCGTTTCGTTTACGGCGTACAATTCAAACTTTATCTTACCTTTTCTTTTATCTTCGGGCGTTGCTGGAAAAATTGATATATCCGCCACTGAGTCGATGAGATATTGAGTGTTTGTTGATAAATCTTTAACAAATAAGCGGTGATACATTTTCTCGTTTGGCTCATAGGCCGCTGGGTGTGCCTAACTACTTAGTTTTCCGATTTGTAAAACTTACATGGCTGACTTGGTGGCTTTATCACCAAATTTACCATAGTATCAACATGTACCATGCAAATTGTTGGAATCAGTACATCCGGAATTACTACTCGGACAATTTCGTGGATGTGAATATACACGATACGACGATGTTTGATCCCGACTTACGCGTTTTTTAAGATTTCGATCTTCAGTAGTTAATTTCTCAACTAGCTTAGTTAGTTCGCGCACACCACTATTGTGATTATTTTCATAAGCGGTAGTGATGGATGAGATCGTTGTAACGGGTGCCATAATTTCAGTCAATTTATCTGCTACGATTGCTAGCTGCTGTAAATTGTCTCTATTTACAGATAAGATTGCTTGCCTGGTTTTAGTAGACGCTGAAGCCATAATGATCTTATTAATTCTTCACTTACCAGTGTGCCACCTAAGAACTGCATTTGTCGCAGAAATGGTGATGGTTTGGAATCTCCTAATTCCAAATCTGTTAATAATTTCCTTATCTTTCTTTCCTCTCTATCTCCATAATTAATAATTAAGCGTTGCTTAAAGAGTTTTGTATTTATTCGCGTCAGGAGGATTAAGAAGGTTTCCATAGCGCCTGCGACGATGTTATAGCTGCGACGATGTTATAGCGAGTAACATCTACCGTAATCCCGGAATTTGCAAACTGAGTTTCGAGTTGAGTAAACCAAATACGGGGGTCAATCTAACAAGTTCGTCCAACAGCAATGGAAATTTCTATTGTCGCGTAGGCTTACTATTTTGAATTGCTTGCGGCGACGTTTCTTCAACTGGTATATTATTATCGACGGATGTTGTTAACATATCATCATCATCATCATCATCACACAGCCAACTGCGTCCACTGCTCGACATAGGCCTCCCGTAAACTTTTCCATTTCCGACGGTCTTGAGCTGCGTTCATCCAATTTGTTTCAATCCTCTTGA
>WYDF02098100.1:0-10709 GCA_009867245.2 Adranes taylori | reverse complement strand
TTGAAAACTCTATATATGCTACAAGTAAGCGAGTTGTTATTTACAATGTGTTATAGGTTAATTTGAAATATTTCCTAGACTACATCTGTCTGTCGCATTCTGTTCTACTTAACAAGTAAGCTACATATGCCCCCCGTAAACAAATTATTATAATTTCTCTCCTGAACCCAAAATGTATGTAAATTTGCATATATTAAGGTGGTAAATTTCTATTTATTCGCTGTACACTGCATTTGACGTAATGCATTGCACAAGCTATGTATAATTTATTTGGACGAAACAGCACCTTAAAAATTGAGATGAACTATTAAAGTGTTTTTATTACTATGCAATGAAGAAAAGGGACTTTAACAGTCAATAAACTTCTATTGGATTCTTTTTCTGAGAAGCGTTAAACCACCCTAAAGATGGTCAAAATCTGTTTCTACAGTGATATTAATTGAAATTGGACTTTAACAATCAAAGTTCAACACCTTAACAACTATCAACCGATCTAATTAAAAATCTGTCTTACTGCAAACAGTAAATACTACTTACAATCTTCATTGAAATAAAGTGTTAGTACGTACTCTAATACTGGAGATGAACTATGGGTGAGGTGTTGAGCTTTGATTGTTAAAGTCCAATTTCAATTAAGATCACTGTAGAAACAACTTTGGCCATCTGATGGGCGGTCCAACGCTTCTCAGAAAAAAAACCCAGTAGAAGTTTATACGAGACTAACTTTGATTGTTAAGATCCCTTGCTTCATTGGTTAGATAGAAAAACATTTTAATAGCTCATTTCAATTTAAAGGTGCTATTCTGTCCACGTGTATTACACACAACTGGTGGAATGCATTATGCCAAATGCAGTATACAGCGAATAAATAGAAATCTAGCATCCTAATCTACGCAAATTTACATACACTTTGCGTTCAAGAAGGAAATTATAATAATTTGGTTACAGAGGCATATTTAGCGTACTTGTTAAGTATCGGATTCGCAATTCGATGCAATGATATATTGCGTCTATAGTTGGAAAGAGAGGGTGTTGAAAAAGGTTACACCACTATGCCAGAAACACGTCTCTACCCTGCCTCAATTGTTAAACTAATTATTATAATTTCCTTGTCAATTACAATTTTCGAAATTAGCACCTATCTAATTAAATTATGTAACTTTATTTCTTATGCTTGAATGAAATAAATAAAACTATGTTTTGTCAAACAAACTAAATGTTAAATTATACCCAACTACCTTAAAATAATCTTTCATTTATTTTCTTCTGAGCACCATATTAAATTTAGATACTTATCTCTTTTCTACCATCGAGTTTGATCCCCAGTCAGTACCCCTTTAAGCGGGGTGCAATAGTATGCAGGAAAGCTATGTGGAACTATGTAGGGTTATGAAACACCAGCATAACACCTGACTGCAGCATACGACTATTATCTTAATGGAACCCTATTTGTTGTTTTCCGCCTCGATATTTACTTTACGCTTTAAGACTAGCAAAGAAAAACATTCAGAAAATGTAAGAATCTTATAAATTTATTCTTTATAAATGAAATGAAGAAAGTAAAGTTTATTATATTTCACCTCACAGAATTTGAAAGAATCCGAATTGTGACAATAAACCACTTAACTAAAATGATTCCGTCTTTTGATCGATCAAAACTTTAGAAAATCATCATCGATCGCTGTTGTAGTTTTGTATAACAGAAAAAAATTCTATTGTCACGTAAAAGCTTTTTGACATATCCAAATCTCTATACAATAGATATGACTAGAGCGATACATGAGAATATTTCTGTAATCTAGCAAGTCTTTTATAACTACACTCCTAGCTAAAAGTATTTGCTATTTATTTGTTTTTTGATGTATTTTTGATTTGATTTTTAATCCACTACCTACTACTTTTTGCCTACTACATACTATTATAATAGAGAGGCATTCAATAAGTCACCTTAGATGAAAAGCATATCACAGACATGTTCAATATGTGACACTTTAAAACCGTGGTGGTAGCATAAAACACTTAATAAGGACTAGGAAGCTTCCACTGATTTTTACAATGCAACTCTCCCTCTATAAATTCCATCACGGCCCCAATACAACGCTTACATATTCACTAAAACTGGCAATTTACTAAAGGTAGAACCAATATTACCATTAATAAAATGCAAATTACTTTACAAGAAAAAACAAAAAAATAGCAAAAAATGACGAACTATAAGTTGAAATGCCCTTTAATATTTTCCCGAAAATTTATTAATAATACTTAACCCGTTACTAATTACTCCCGCTCTCCATGACAAATAAAACACTGCCCACGGTAGTGAATAAATGCATCTTAAAGAAAATACCTACTTAATGATGTCTGATTAGCTATAATGCAGTCTAAAAATTGCTTCACGCAATTGTACTAATTTGAATAATACGTTAAGCAGAGAAAATACTTGTCACCAATGTCGCGTTGAGTGTTCCGCGGGTGACTGCAAAAGAACTCCACAGACATTACTATACCAGAAATGTGTGGTCCCCAATAACTGCCTACGAAATCCGGATGCGCGTGTTACTTGCCGCGAGTCCAAATGGTGCATCTGCACCAACCACACAAGAACACTGCTTGAAATTTCTTACGGCGCGGACATCCAAAAGACACAATCAAGCCTCTATCAATGTATCAATGTAACCATAATCAATTAACCAGGAGATGCCCTGGGGCTTTAACAATAAACAAGGAGAGATGAAAGGGAGATTTGGGCGAAAGAATGGAAGGGGTATGGTTGAAGTGTGAGATATAAAGGGGGTTAAAGAATGGGGTAGGTGGAGAGGATGGGAAACTGAGAGAATAGATGGGGGATGGAAGTGGAGTGTATGATGAGGTATGGATATAACTCTTCCCTGCTTTCTCGAAGAGGATTTGATATAGAATTTTGTGTTATGTTATTATTATAGATTTGGAAATTGTAAATTCTAATGATCTTATTTTTAAATATGTTATGTAATTATTTTATTGTAAGCGAATCATAATATACCAATAAATGTTTTATTTATTTATTTATTTATTTATATTCTAGCGCAATTTTGGCAACCAAAGTTGCAATATCTTACCCTAACCGGGCTACGCGAGCCAAAATTGGCTAATTGCTTATCTTAAAAACCACTCCCATTTTCCCCAAACATGTTCAGAATGCTATAGGAATTGAAGCGTAAAGATGTAATAATTCGCGTCAACAAAAACTTCTACAAATTAAAAAAAATATTTTGACAGAACAAATATATTATTTCTACTAAACATTTGTCGTAGCAAATTATCGACAGTTGAGATAATGATTTTTAGTTACGAAATACCTTAGCCAAATGTTCATGAAGGGAAGCATTTTGTTATATTGTCACGTTGGTTTATGCCTGATTTAAAATACACTAAAGGCACTGCAAGTGTGAAGATGTAATAATTCGCGTCAACAAAAAGCAATAACCGAAATACAAGTATGTCTGATTTAAAATGTAGTGAAAGAATCCATAATCGAAATAGAAGTATGTCTAATTTAAAATGCACTAAAGGAGTTGAAACCGTGAAGATGTAATAATTTGCATCAACAAAAAGCAATAATCGAAAAGCAAGTATGTCCGATTTAAAATGCAGTAAAGGAATTACAAGCGTAAATATCTAATAATTCGCGTCAACAAAAAGCAATAATCAAAGTGGAATTGCAAACGTAAAGGTGTAATAATTCACATCAAGGAGTTGAAAGCGTGAATATCTAATAATTCGCATCAACAAAAAGCAATAACCGAAATGCAAATATGTCTGACTTAAGATGCACTAAAGGAATTGCAAGCGTAAAGATGTAATAATTCGAGTCAACCAAGAACAATAATCGAAATACAAGTATCTCTGATTTAAAATGTAGTAAAGGAATTATAAGCGTGAACATGCAATAATTCGCATCAATTAAAAACAATAATCGAAATAGAAGTATGTCTAGGAGTTGAAATCGTAAAGATGTAATGATTCGCATCAACAAAAACGCAATAATCGAAATGCAGAAATGTGCAATTTAAAAGGCGCTAAAGAAATTTCAAGCATAAAGATGTAACAATTCGCATCAACTAAAAGCAATAACCGAAATAGAAGTGTGTCTGATTTAAAATGTAGTAAAAGAATTGCAAGCGTAGAGATATAATAATTCGCGTCAACAAAAAGCAATAATCGAAATACAAATATGTCTGATTTAAAATGTACTGCAACGCTTAAGTAAATGTTCTGTTCGGAAATATTTCTGATGCATTTCTATTGTGAAGTGTTTCTGACGTTCTATTGTGATGTTTAAGCAAATGTTATAGTTTTGTCACTATCCTGAATTCCTGCTAATCGTGAATTTAAGTTAAGATGAAACAGTAAATAAGTACATAATATTTTAACATATGCTACTAACTAGATTCATTGAAAACAATGCTTGAGAGGAATGGTGCCGATTCCACCATTAAAATTATGAAAGATTTCCCCTTATTTGCTCCCACAATTATTTATAGATATGCCGACTGTCCTTCACCTACACGACAGGTGAAGGACTACAGAACATTTCCACAATTAAAAAAAGACGGCGAACTTGACTAGAATGAGCTACTCTGAAAACGTCAAGGTATACTTGACCTACATACAATATAATTAGTACATTTTTTATTGTTATAATATATCCTAAACAGAACTTTCTTCCGAAACTGTATGTATTCGAACAAATATTTGAATTTTGTTTTGAAATATATTGTAATCAAAAATAATCTAATTGCTCGTAAATAAATATCTGAATTAAGAACAAGAAAGTGATCTATATAACATAAAACATCTATTGAAATCGGTGCTTCTTTCGGTCGCAATTCAAGTTTTCAAATATGCCGCCTTACCCTTTTTTTTATATATAAGTGAATCAGTTAGAGAAAATGCACAATTAAACATCAAGATCAAATCTTAAAATATTCCGAACATGTTGTTGTGATAAATAAAAAAAAATCTTGACGCTTCTATTTGCTACCGCTTTTGATAAAGAATCTTAGCATCTACATTTTATCTCAAAGGGATTATCAATGTTCGAAACTTTTATGAGGTTTTTTGCCTTGTTGTACCCATACATGTGTATATCACTAGTGAGATATATGGGAAATAAGTGATTGGACAATAAATAATCTTCTGTGTATGTAAAATCGTCACTTCTTAATTGTTAGGCACGAATGCATCTATGACTTATCCAAATAACATCTTAGCCTCAAATTATTTATTTACAATAAGCAACCATATACAATCTATCAAGAAAAACCAAGATGGAGTAAACATTTGTTTCTTTACGCTTACTGTCCAAATCTGTATGAATGACGTATATTTGCGCAAACTGAGGATTACAACAGCTCATCAAATTGTAATATATTCTCTTTTCCTACATCCGGCGGATATTCTCACGACACATTTTTAAGAGGTAGCAACGTGTCAGTACTCCTTGTCCAACTTTTCTCAGATGGACAAGGAGTACCAGAACCTGCTTGGAACTTATTAAAACTTATCGGGGGTTACATTAAAGAAAGCCTTTCCGTTATGTAGAATATCATAAATATAAAAAATAAAGATTATAACAGTTTCACCAAATTAGCGTGAGTACAGCTCCAGAATAGTACAAGCGTGAACATGTCTCTCCCTAGAATGGAATACAGCTGCTTCCTGTCTGCTTTCGGATTTTAAGAATAAATACGTGTTTCTCAATTTTAATAGTCTTTACTGCAGTCTGTAGTTGCATCTAGATTAGGTTTCATTCAACCTTTCGGAACGTGGCAATATTACTATTCTCTTCTAAACACCATCGTCAACCATTTTAACATCAGTTACATCAGTGCTGCCTAAAAGTAAATATTCCTTGCACTTCCACCGACTGATGGCAATTTTTATAAAGCATAGTGTTGATATTGCTACACTGTGGCACTTTCCTGTCCTAATAGGTAAACAAAGTAGCTAGATCAAAATAACAGCGAAAGAGTTTATATAAAATCTTTCTTAGAAGTCGTTTCAAGGAATAATGATGTCACTCTCTTTCGTAATTAGGAACAATAACTATTTTAATTGTTACATGACAACCCATTAATGCCCAAATATTATTTTTTTCTTCGAAAATGAGTAAAACATATTACATGTTGTTTAGATGTATGAATAAATTCACATGGGACAATCATAGGCTAAAAGTGCCAGTATACTCAATCGAGTACAATGATCCTAGCCGTGGTTTCGCATAAAACAATCTCTTTCTATACACAAAGTTATATTCCATTTGCAACATGCCCTTCTCACTCTGTAATGACATAGAACACATCTTAGCTGCTGCCCTAATTTATGCGGAAAATGTCTACCTTCGCGTGATCAAATGCTGACAGGAACAGAAGGAACGAGAGAAGATCTATACTATCATCGATGTCAGCTAATTTGATACTCAAATGTCAAGTTAATCATATGCGTGTCAAGTGGTCATGACATTTTTTTGCCACGAATACTTACCCGCTAATTCACACATTGACTCGTTTTGGTCCAAATATTTTGATTTGTAAATATGTTCTATTCAAACTACTGATTTCTTTGAGGTCAATTTAAAATTTTAAATCGGCCGTATTCGGGTTTCATAATATATTGACGTAAACGAATGAGTGTCAAAAATTATTTGTCTACCTATAGATAAACATAAATATTGTAGAATATCCCAAACTGATGAGAATAAATAAGTTTGAAACGGTTGATTTAAATATCTTATTTTATTAATTTATATTGGTAACCAAACGCCACTGAGTTAAAATAAATCTTTCTAAATTTCTCTTCATAGTTTCACCCTCTTCCTTATACGTCGATGGTCAACTCACGTAAACCAGACAATACATGTGCTGCAAACGAGGCCATAGAAATTGATTAACCATGGAGCAATATCTTTCAGTGTAATCGCTCTAAAAAAAACCAATGGTACTTAAACACATTGAACAAACTCATGTGGATTTTCCAGTTCCCAGATGTGACAGTTTTGTTCGAAATAAGACTCATCACTCAGCATGATCTTTTTCTGATATTTTTTATCTATCCGCACATGAGTCAATATGCAATTAGGTAATAAAAGTCATGGTCTGTAGAATTTAATTTCCGGGGGTTTGGGGCCACAATTATGGTCCATGATCCATGGATATTTATAAACATGGAGTTGTAAATCCTTCGTCTATTTAAGTTCTAAACAATTTTTGTGTCAACATTATTTATTATATGAAAATATGTATATGAAAAAATCCGTAGATTTTATTAAAACAATTTATTATGTTTATTAGAACATGAGCAAATATTCTTTGTATCATACAGTGTGTATATTGCCAAATGGTTTTAATGATTTCAAGCTCATTGACAGCTAGGTTGTTGCTTGTAAAACTCAGGAGTTCATTACAACAGTTTTTTTTTTCTTCTTGTAAACGATAATCGAAAAAATGACTTTTCGTGTTTGTTATTCGTCGCGCTTCGTTAATCGGCCGCGATTCGATATGAAACAACAGCGCACACTCATGTTGAAATAGTTTTTTGCGTATGTGGTCGAGATATATTTAAGCGATACATTGTCGTTATATAACATATAGGTAACTAAGGCTATATCTAATGTTCAATAGAGGTACAAAATTCATATAAACGGAAACAAGTCATTCAATATTTAATCGAGTATACAACCTTTCTGAGTTTTTCCGATAAATATGATCATTTTGGGCAGTCATTTTAGGATCAAGCAAGAGGTCTTGACAAATCTTACAGCAGAAAGTCATTAATAAAATGAGTTACGATAAGATTTCTATGTAGAAGTTGTTTACATTATGAGCACGTTTAACAAAATACCAGATCGAATAAGCAACATTTCCTTTCTGAATTTTTCCAATAAGTACACGGTTTTTCATTAAGCGTCACTGAATTTTAAAATAGAATAAAAAGAGTTGTGTGTGTGACATATGACAAAAATATTTATTGCGAATTGAACTACAATCACTACCATTATGTTTTAAAAATGATATCAAACAAATGGTATCAGCGGGTTCGGTTATAGAACTTAATCAGAGAGGTCCAATTTTGTATGACTCCCACGTTTGAATGATGTTGATCTCGAGATAGTCAATTGTTGTTGGTTTGTTGCCATAAACTTAACGTAGCCCCAGAAAACAAAAGTCTATGAGCATTAAATCGCAAAATTTTCGCGGCCATTCCACATCGCCTCTTCTGGAAATTACGCTTTCTGGGAACCTTTCTTATCACAAATCCAATGTAACGCCCGATATTTGACAAAATGGATTTTGCAAAGAATTTTTGACAAAATGGTGTACAATGAACGAAGAATATCATGTTCAAAGAACTTCAGACAATGGTTTATATTAACAACATCAGCTCTTTTTCGAGCAGCAATGTTATAACAGTCAATATGGCTTCCATAATGCGGCCAACAAAGTTTTTGTTTAAATATCGTACATATGTGTCTAGCGGCAAAAACGGGTAAATGCGATTTGGAATTTATTTTGCAAGTGTTTTTCGGACCGTACATATAGAACGCATCTTATAGAACAATCCTAAGAACAATAAATGGCACTGAATCGTTTAACGAAATGCGCGGTCATAAAACAACCGTGTAGGACAAGGCATAACAAGTGTCCGACGTACGTGATTGACACGTGAGTTACACTGATTGACAGACGAGATGGATGCCATCGATTCCAATCTGCGTAGATCATTTGATCCGCTTTCGGAATGATGCAATGCCCTAATATATATTTTTCTCTCTTTGTCTTTCGACTAATGCTCTCTAAGACATTTAATACATAGTCCAGTTTTTGCAAAGTTACGCTAATGTATTGAATATCTAAATCATTTGGTATTGAGTTGAAAAAAGAAAATATCTGACCAATATATGAATTGGCATTCATACACTTAGTTAAATACGTTTCACCAATAACAAAAATGCTCGTATGAAGTTTTGAAAGTACATAATTATAAAGAGTGTCTGATTTAGACAACAGACTGATTTTCCGTAAAATACAAAATGACTTCAAACTGAGACATCCGTATATTTTTCATCATGTTTGAAATGATCGGACGAATACGGCCCGCGTAATACGGCCTGACGAATACGGACGAATACGGCCCGCGTCGGCATCGGGCAAATCGTCCAATATCGGTGCTACTGTGACTGTAGCCTGACACTATGCCAGTCGGACGGTTTTTAATTAATTTTAGACGTTGGCATATTGTTAGCAATAACACCGTACTTACAAAGTTCTTTATTTACAATTTAATTAATATTAATTCATTTATTGAAACTAGAGAAATAAGATCATTACATATTTAGGACAATATTGTAACGAGAATATATATATATATATATATATATATATATATATAGTCGTGTTCATTTTAATATAGACGTTTAATATTCATAAGTCGCATAAATAATTCAAGATGGCTAGATTCTATGAGATGGTGTATTTGCTTAAGCAGTTTCTTTACTATACAATTTGTTTAGTAAGTTAAAATGTTATTTAACACTTTGAGTTTCATTTGACTTCAATTCATGATGGAATAAAATATAATTTATAACATTTTGAACATGACACTTAAATATTTGAAAGATCTCGAAATTCTCTGTCTAAAAGTAGCATTATATTAGCTGACGGAAAATATTATTTTTGGCCGTTAATTATGCAAATTATGGAAAGTAGGGAGCAGATCTCTGATTGGAGGTGAATCAATAGTTAGCAAAAGCGTACACTGTGACACCGTTAACAATAAAAATAGGGGAAACGGATTTGATTAGAGGTGAGTTTAGTAGAAAACTAGGACAAGTTTAGTAAGCGAAATTCAATAAAACCCTAGTAGAAAACTAGGACAAGTTTAGTAAGCGAAATTCAATAAAACCCTACGCAGAGCGTTGAAAAGGGGCAGTTGAAAGTAAAATAATTATTTCTAAAATAAAGGGGGAATCACTACTCATTGAAGAAATTAAGAACAAATTTATCAGTAATAATTTAATTAATCAGAAAGTGACTAATAAAAATTTATTGTGAAAGAAATTAATTCAGTCTAAAATTAAAGTTGAAAAGAAATAAGAATAAAAATAATTTATTAAGTGTTTGATTAAATAAATTTTAATTCGAAATCGATGTTTTTGGAAAATACCAAGTAGTTAGAGGTTAAGGTTTATAATGAGTAGTTTTGGATAAAAAAAATAATGAATTATATAAGAATGAGATGGGTTGTTACTAACAACCTAACAACTTGTTAGTTGAGATGCAAAGAAAGTAATATTGTAAAGGACTTACTCTTTTATTGGAAAAAAACCATAAGTAATAGGTGAAATGCATTTAGGATAGGCTATAACAATTCCTTAAATATTATTCCTTACTGACAGACACCATTCGCAACTAGAATTGATTACGTTAGTAGTTGGAGATGGCCGATTCTAAACACCCGTCCACCCTTCTGGACCTTATATTAACTCGTTCTGAACGAAACTCAAAGATGGCGTCGGTGATGGTTCATGGATATTTTTCCAACATTTGATTCGAATTAGATATACGATATTTAGTGCTATATTTAATATTCAAGTAATAAGATGACATATGTGATATTAAGAACATTGCTAATTTCAACTGTATTACATTTCTAGACAAAATATTTTTTTC
>WYDF02098089.1:0-10710 GCA_009867245.2 Adranes taylori | reverse complement strand
TCTGCAGGCGATCAAAAATAAAGTTAGTCTTGCCGCTTGTTCTTGATTGTCGTTGTCTGGTTGTTGTTTTCGTTGTTTTTCCGTTATTTTTTATAATTGTTATTACAGTTGGAGTTGTAGTTGTCACCCTCTCATTACTATAATTGTCGTCTTTTATTCCCATCTATCTGGTAGTTGACTCTCCCGTTTTGGTCGTTGACACTAATAAGTCCAGTCCCTCGTAGCCCCAATCCCTCATTGTCGTTGTCTTGTTGTTGCTTCCGTCTACCTGGTTTTTTCTCCCGTCTATTTCGGTGTTAACTATCTCCCAGTTAGTTTTGATACCAACAAACCCAATTCCTCGTAATCGTTGTTTCGTCGTTGTCGTGTTGTTGCTCCGTTTATCTATTGACTCTCCTTTTAGTCCAATACACTAAGTCCAACAATTAACACTACTAGATCCAATCCCTAGTAGCCCCAATATGGTCACCTAAAACTCTTCAACAATAGAACCCCTATGAATGAAGTCTGTATATCTAAAGATGGCTAGATAGGCTTGAAACTATAGTCGCAATCTCAACAATTGTACTATACATGGTGATGACGAAGTAAAATCACATCCAACTGATCTCATCATGGATTACCACAAAGTAACGCTTGACTTAATCAATATATTAAGTAAATAAACATTAATCGTATAAATATGGGTGATAAAATAAAAGAAGAATAGCTCTGTTGAGCTATTAAACAGTTGCAAATACAAATGCAATAGCTATAAAATGACTATATAAAGTAAAGTTGCAAAATACATTGTTAATATGAATATTTCCAAGTATATCTGTAAATCTGATATAATATCAGATTTATTGTTTAAAAAAATTAACGTACGAAGAGCCTCCTGAAGGACACGTCTACATTCACGTCATGAAGTTGCGCCGTGAATTATCGCTGTGATTTGTGCGGTTATAACGCAACGCGTAAGCAAGTACGTGGACCGCGCGAAAATCGTCATTCGTTGAAAATAGTGTAAATTTTACTTATATACCGTTAGGTAATTTTAAAAAGCATATGATGGAAGTTGGTTGGAATACTAACTTTACCAATTTTAACAGTGTAATGTCAGAGTAGTTCCAGAAGTTGGGATACACTTTTCCCAACGATGGTCAATAGCTTCGATGCCCAATTTATAGTGAGAATCGTCGAGCTCCTCAAAATATTTGTCAACTGCAGACTCCACCCCTGCATTGTAGGCAAATCTTTTACCACCAAACCATTTTGTTTTTCAAATTTAGAAACAAAATAATCTGAGGAAGCTAATCCTGGCGACTAGGGTGCGTGATGAAACAATTTGAACCCTAACTCATTGATTTTGGTCATCGCGATAACAGATGTGTGAACTGGTGCATTGTCTCGATGAAACAAGTATTTTTTTGGTTGAAATTGATTGTTTTTCTTTTCTGAAGATAATCTATGCCCATGCGCACCTCATAAAACTGACGCCATGATCTTGCCTTCGCTTTCTTTGGAGTCGATTCTCCTCTTTCAGTCCATGGTTTAGGCTGTTCCTTCGGTGAAATGATGGACCTATGTTTGATCTATGGTTATGAATCGAGGCAAAACTCAGATTTGCCAAACACTCGATTGAAACATTCTCATGACGCTGTTTTCGTTCTTGTGAGTAATCGCGCCACCCATCTTGCGCACAGCTTTCTCAAGACCAAATATTTAGTCAATATGCGATGTACATTAGTTTTTAGAATGCCTTCCATGTCTGCTAGCTCGCGCACTTTTAGTCTACCGTCACCCAATACCATTTTATGGATTTTCTTCACCATTTCTGGTGTGGTCGACCACTACCACTGCGATGTTCGTCTTGGCAGCTCGTACGGCTTTGTTTAACGTTGCCATCTTATATTTTACTCTTGTAATCGAAGGAGTAGAATCTGACTCCGCTTTGATATAGGTTGGACTGAGGTCTTGGAAACGAAAGTATTGTATTACATCAATTTGTTCCATGTTTACAAATTCACTGAGAAAGTTTACTATCGATGGCTGCCAAATAAATACGAAACAATGTAGCATCATAAAACTTCAAACTTAAGCTTTATAAGGTTGGTACTTTCTACTCTAGTAATTCTTTTCAAACAACAACCGCAATCTGTACGCCTTATGGGACTATCCTCATAGATAATATTATTTAGTAATGAATGTAGAAAGTGAATTATTATAAATTAAAAAAAATTCTTTTAGTCTGAACATCGAACGTTATCCGCTTTTGTACTCGCCAGTATAGTAAATGATTATCGCGATGGACAAGAGGCGGCCGTCCAGGGCAGTCTTGTCAGCGTATGCCTTGAACAACTGAGCGATCGTAGCCCACGCTTACGCAGATGGTTAGCTATTTGTCTTGGCCGGCTTTGGGATCATTACGAGAAAGCCAGATGGACTGGCGTGAGGGATACGGCTCATGAAAAACTATATACGTTGCTCAAAGACGATACACCCGAGGTAAATATTAATTAAGAGCTTTGTTAATAATTATCGAATCATCGTATCGAACAAGTTTCTAACATATACGTAATTTGTTATAATAGGTGCGAGCCGCATCAGTTTATGCGCTTGGTACCTTTGTCAATTCTGTAACAAAGCGCAGTGAACATGCGAATACTATAGATCATGCGGTTGCGATGACATTGATTCAAACTGTAAGTGGTGATATATCGCCTCTGGTTCGGTGTGAACTAATTGCGGCACTTCAATGGGTCGTATTGGCTTTCGAACATGCATTTGTACAGGTGAATATTACAACGTATATTTTTTATGAATTAAACGTTTACTTTTTGTAAAAATAAACATCTGTTGAAAATTTATTCCTCCAACAGTTTTCAACAGCAAGTCTGAAGTAAAAATGTTTCGAGATACAAATCAATACTGAAATAGTTAATTTCATCAGTGATGTAGATATAGGAATTAATATCTTATTTGTTTCAATTGATATAGGTAGCTTCGGCACAGCAAGATGCAACAGTTCATAATCATTTAGCTGGTACAGTTGTTGCACAAGATGCTGGAGCGTTACTTGGAAGCGGGGTAGGCGGTGGAAACACGCCACCTGGTGGAGGTACAATGCGAAGAATTGGTAGTCGGTAAGGGTTCAGTTTATTTGGTGCTTCAATTCATTTCTTAATCAACAAATTATTTTAATATTTACTCAATATATTAAGCTTTACTTTTATTTTAATAAAATCGATTTAATGATTTTAGTTGAACTTTTGTGTCTAATCGAGCTACAATAATGATTTGTATTATAATAAACTTAATTTTCTGTTTATTAAATCAGCGATCGCATACGTTTAATGTCTCCTTCGGGCAATCATGTTAACGCTGTGACTGATCTACATTCCATTGCATCAGATCTGCATTTAACATCCGCAGATCGTTTGAAACGTGTAGCATCGACGTCTTCGATAAGTACTCTCGGTGGTGGCGTTAATGCGAGTAATTCCGGGACGAATACGTACACAGGTGGTAATTGTCTTGCTTCCACTATTTCGATGCCTATTTATGGTGGTCTTCTAACATCTTCAATAACTGGTAGCTTGAGCACATTAACAGGTTTATCGTATGGATCTGTTTATACGAAGATCTGGACAGCTTTGTGCACATTGGAACATGATCCACATCGAGAAGTGGCTCGTATGGCACAAACGGTTACAGGACATGTTAGGCAGCTTATTAAGGTAAGCTTATATCCCTAACTTTTACATTATATTATTTAAGCTCAAATTATATCTCCAATGTAATTATCAATGAACTTACATATTTGGTTTCTTGTGATGTAAATTAAAAAGTAAAGATTTTTTTACTCTTAAGTAAGTTAATTTAAAAGTTGACGTAACATTTTTTTAAATGTAAAGTTAAGATAATCTTAAATATCAATAGGTAACTCGAAGCTATGCTTAATGCAATAATTAACGGAAATTGTAGAGTGAACATCGGGGGCAATCAATAATCGATTATATTCTGCTGAACTAAAAAATACGGAATGTGATACAGGTCAGAAGGAGACATGAGTCACACTGCTTCTCATACGGGAGAATAAAAAAATTACGGAAAAATAAATAGAATGTGACACAATAGTAACTTAGGCAGAAGGCACAATTTACATAAAATAAGAAAAGATATATATGTTTATCATGTAAGAAAAATATCATTTAAGAACAGAACAAATATATTCATTTTTCCAAAAAAAGGAATGGAAAAATTAGAGACTTCCTTATCAGGCATAACGAAATATAGAAACTTGTGTCACAAGAAATTAGAGGATACACAGTAGGGTGGGCCGAAAAAACTACAATTGTTTATTTTGAGTCGTAATTCCGCGTAAAAGTTGCGAATTAAGGAGACTAAAAAGGCGTAAAAAACGAAATAAAATAGGTTTATATTTTCCGATCGCGCATGTGCTCTAAAGTTTGAGAAAATTTGGAAAAATTCACATTTTTAGGATAATTTTTTATCTTATTTAACTTGTCAATATTTAAATGTAATGGCTCTAGTTGACTCTTACTCAAACCGATAATGATTTAGAAAAAAGAATGTCTCAAATCGGTTAAGGTCTTCCGTTCACGCAACAGCTATCAACTTTAACAAATTCTTGCGCTCATCGTAACTCGCTGGGGTCAATTATCATGACATTTCCCCCCACTTACCACTCTCGCCACCGCGCCGTGCTATTCTGTCACATTTTGTCAGTGCACAAAAGGATAGTTATTTTACACTTTGCGGCACGTAATTAGAGGGTAGTCTTAACAACTTGGAGCACTGCTCGATGGACGTGGGTTTAGTTAAAACGCACACTAGTAAATCTTAACAGATAATCTCTTTATTAACAAAAAAACTGATAAACTCGAATTTCTTACAATTCGTCAGCCTTATATCTCAAATTAACAAAAAAAAAAATAAAAACGTGATAATTTCACTAAAACATCTTGAATGGTGTATAGCCTACTTTTAATTTTTTAAACCTACTTAAATCATTATACATATTCATATTACACTTGACATTGTGACTCGTTGCCCTTTGGCTTACGTTCATTGCTATCATGTTTTGTTAATGAAAAGCAAGTAAATTTTATTAGCAAAACATGTATTGCATTATTTTATAATATTTGATGATTTCTATTAGCGTTGTGTTGTATCTGTAAATGGTTTTACGACATATCTCTTCGAATAGCTATACGCATGTTTAATTAAAAATATACAAAACATTTTGAATGAGTAGGCATGTTTGTTTCATCATAATTTCTAAGCGTAATTTTGATATATTCAATTTTCGTAAGAAAAGATCTTTAAACTTTGGATAATTATGGTTTTCCTTAAAATATATGAATACATAAGTTAATTCAATCTGTACACCTTTGGTGCAATTTAGAATTTTAATTTATAGATTATTTTACTTTACATAATCATGCTGAAAGGAGGATTTCTTTATATCAATGGGACAACAAGTGATAAGTACAAATGTTATTAATTATTCTTCTGTGAAATATCTGGGATTATAATAGCCTTAACTAAGATTATCCAAATATGTCACTGTCTGAAGCTGATTTAAAATTTCCTACAGGCGTTTAGCGAAAGTACTTTGGAGTATGAGTGTCTCATTCTCTAAGTAGTTCCTTTCCTAGCAGCTCAACGCTGTATTCAAATAAATGCACAAATAATACATTTTCTTAAAAATAGAAATGAAATATCTAATGTTTTGTCCATGTTCATATTGCACATATTCAGGCTGCACTTATTCCTCGTGTTTGATGTATGTTTCGTTCTTTCTTCCAGTTATTATCTTGGCATTTCCATTTATTTCGATGTTGGTTTTTGTGTAATGACATTTTTTGTGCAACTTTGTGACTTAACGGTAACTACTATGGCTGCACCTAAGAAAATCATCACAATACAGGTATTTGATTGCCCTATGTTTAATACACCTAGCTTCCTATTGGCGAGGACGTGATTGGGTGTTGGTCACAGGAGAGATACGACTTGGCGCTTAAATTCAATAATGAAAGGTCAGTTTTTCACAAGTTGCCAGTAAAGTAGCTAACAAAATAATTGGTTTGTATCAAAAAGCATCTGTTCCAACGCTTACAGATAAGAGAATCGTGCAACTTAAATGCATTGCACAATAAATACTACAGCCTACGAAAATCATATACACGGGATAAAAATAAAGATTTGTTTAAGCAGAAAATCATCGAGTTTAAGCAAAAATGCTCATTGCTTTTTGGCGTAGCACCTTGCAAATGCCCGATTGTTGCTAGCTGCAGTCGTAACTTGATTTATGTAAATGCGATTATACCAAATCAATTAAAATACGTGCTTTTGAGTTAAGGATAAATTCTAGTGGTAGACGTATCTGAAATAAAGAAACTTTAAAAATGAATAAAAAGGAGATTGCGTGACACCCATTTAACTGTTGATGATTAACCTGATCTGAAACCCTTGTGCTCGCATTCAAATGTAAAAATAGACGATGAAGACCAAAATCCTTCTGTTAAAGATATTAATATTGACAAAGATCTTAAAGTTTCCCTAATAATTCATAGATGATAATTCATCTAAAATCTACTGCCTTACTGAGCGATGTTTATGGAGTTTCCGATCGCGCTACAGCTGCAATCGCATCAAGTGTTTTGCACGACGTTGGATTAATTACCGATTCTGACGTCTCCTATGTTATAGACAAATACAAAATAAGAAGAGAAAAACAAAATATTAATGCTGATTTGTGTAGTGAATCTGACAAATTTCCACTACAAGGTCTCTATTTAGATGGGAGGAAGGACGACACGTTAGTGGTAGATCTGGCTTATTCAAAAAAGTTGCATACAATAAAAAAGGAAGAGCATTACTTGCTAATTCAAGAACCTTGTTCAGTCTACATTGTCCATGTTACTCCAACTTCTGTGGAAGTTCTGAACATATTCTCACCTCTATTATTTCTCATCTGTTTGCTCGTCGTACTTCTCTTGAAAAATTACTTGTCATGGAATGTGATCGCATTGCTGTTAATACATGTTGGATAAATCGTTACAATGAGCAGTTTGTCTTCTCCATTTCAATGAACTACCATTCCGGCATCTGTTTCAATACCTAGATGGTAAATCAACTTGTTCGAAATCTTTAAGAGGGCCAATTGGTGAAAAACTAAGTGCCTGCGAAAAACGTCCAGTGAGAGTATTGTCTGTCAGATCCCTACAATTGATATAAGTATATTAAATACGCAATATCTACTCGATATTTCCATGGTAATAAAGTCGGCAATCTGTAAACAGGATTTGGCTGTACCAGATCCTGGTCCCTTGTCACACTCGAGATGGTTGACAACAGCAAATTGAATTTTCCGATTGTACTTAAGTGAAGATAGTACCACACCTGAATTTCAAGAAATAGTTGTATTTATTTTGAATTCATACATGCAATGTGGTTTAGTATTAAAGTAAATAAATACTTTACAGAGGGACCAAAACTTGTGTATCAATCAATACAATCTTCAAGGTACCTGCCTGAAAATGTTGTCGACTCTGTGATTGAACGGAATGGCTTTTTCGTTCATCCAGAACACTTATTGTTAACCGTGACACAAGATGATACAGAACACATAAGAGTTAGATCAAAAGAGAACAACTATCAGAACATTCATGGCGTCAAAATTCAATTTCAAGGGGCAAGACTAATCGAAATAATTAACAACGTTGAAAGGAACAAACTCCTACTGATTTGTCTTAACTGGTTAGTTCCGTTTTACCTACTTGTTAAAGAAGTCTATAAATAGAAGATTTGCAACGCTTAAAATAAATTTTCAAATAGCTTAAGTATCCGGGCGTGGTATAGTTATTAGGTCGAAGACTTTGAATGACTACTAAAAAGGAGTACTGATGATAGTTACCCTAATACTTGAAATGCGTATCTGCTCCATCCTGTCTTTTTTAAACTATTTATGATTACACTAAGTTATCATTAAGTTAACTTTAACATCATTAAATTATTACTTCTTGAAGTAGTTGTATTAAAACATTTACATTCATTTAAACTTGTATTCAATAAAGAAAGCAAAAAAAATGTAAGTTGTATTTTTTTTTTCTTGAACTGTTATTTACGTTATTTGTAATTTTTTTTCAAAATTTCAGTAACTGTGAAGACAATGCGCTACCGGAAGATGTTGTTGGATTAAAATAATATTTAAACATTATTTTCTGTGGTTTTAATACATACGAATTTGAGCTATTACATTCGAGAAAATGCTAATTTAAAAATTATCGTAAAAATGTAATTTTTTTCAAATTTTGTCAAACTTTAACATACGCGAACAGAAGGTATAAACCGATTTCTTTTTCACTTTTTGTCCCTTTTTAGTTTCCCCAATTTGCAACTTTTCCGCGATATTACGACTTTAATAAAAAATTATTTCTTCGGCCCAGGTGCATAGGCAATAAAAGAAATAACAAACATCACTCAGTGAATTAAAAATTTGAAAAAATATACAGAGGGGCAGCTCAAAATATCTAGAAACAAAGAGACTACCAGAACCAAGATGGAAAACATATTTTAGGTATGAAATAAATATGTTTTCCAATAATTGAATAAATGACGAGAGAAGCAATTAAAAATAAATAAATAAAATTGAAAGTCGACTAATTTTTATATGCATTTAAAACAAATATATTTATGAAAGTAGTTAGAATCTAAGTGATGTTTTTCTGATAAAGCACATAACACTGATTTAAATATTGTAGGACGTATACCAACAAGGAAACTATCATTACAATTTTGATTATAACAAATGTCTTAAAAAAGCGGATGGTTCAAGATATATGGCGCCATTTCACTCATTATTATAAGGGATCATCAGCATCTTCTTTATTAGGTGCATTAAGATCGTAACGTTTGAAAGTCCACGACTAACACACTAAGACTCCTGCTTGTTAGAAATGAAAATCCGTCTTATGAATTATTAATATCTAAACGCAACCACATTACTCTTTTTATTGATTAGTTGGCAATTGATAAATCTTATTAGTTGATATAGGTCCTAATAAGAAAGTAGGAGATAACGCATCGTATTACCATCTCAACAAGCAGAGATATTAAGTGCAACAAAGATAACTAAAAGCTAAGTAATTTGAACTCTATCCATGTTATTTTTTCTCTAGTTTCATACCATAAGATACCATAATGCTCCTATGAAAGAAGGTGCTGGTGATCCCTTATAATAATGGGTGAATGGCACCATATATCTTGTACCATCCGCTTTCTTTTAGACATTTGTTATAATCAAAAAGCGTAATGATAGTTTCCTTGTTGGTATACGTCCTACAATATTTAAATATTATTTATAAGTTTTTTTATATTATATATTTTTTAGTCGAGAGATAGTGAAGGCAGAATTGCATCCAGTATGAGTTTACCTCCTAGTCCAAATAGATCATCTTATTTAGCAGAAAGTCCACCAACTATACATTCCAATACAGATCTTCAAAGGCTTGCTGCTCGGTTAGTATTAAAAAAACAAAACTCTTTTTTTTTGTCATGTTATGAGTTTGTATCTTGCAGTGGTGCGATGGCAAATCGTGCAAAATCTACACTCCCTTCTGTAACGAATACTACAATAACAACACCAGCAGTAACACTAAATCGTTTCCATCATCCCAGCGCAATCCATGAGGAAGATGATTTGACTGCGAGTACTGGAGGTGCTACAATTGCTGACGTTCATACGCATCACCATCTTGGTACAGGTGCTGGTGGTGGTTCTGGTGCTATATCACAACATCATCTTCATAATTCGATGTCGGGAAATATTGGTAATTATGTTGAAATTACATATCGCTGTGGTGTAGTTACTAAAAGGTTTTTCTCGGAAGATCCCTTTGATACAACTACAAATGATCTTTAAATATTCGTAAAAGTTGGCTTTGGATTTTAAACAATTCCTGCTTTGCACAAGATCGAAACTTAGTCTAAAAAGATTCAAACATACCAAAATAATTACCATATTTAAACGTTTACAGCGTTAAAAATAACGGAGTGACTTTAATTAAGATTGGTTCAATTAAGATTGGATCTATTATCGTGAAGAAAAGAGTAATTGAATTCTACTCTTTTGTTGATTCGTAACTAGAACTCAACCTAATTACTATGGAATTTCGTTAGATCGACGTGATTTGGAGGAAAATGCGCCGTACTAATGCTAACTTAATAATCTCGTTTTATTAAAGCTAATCAGTCGTTTTATATACTATATCTAAGGTTATTACAATATATCATTTAGGTACATGAATTGATATATGTGTTGTATGTACGGTTTAGCACACAAAGTTATATTTGCATACAAAGCAATATAAGTATATGTTTAAAAAGATTGTAGTACATGACATTGGAATAAGTACACCTAGACGAGCATTGCTTTTAATTAATTATTTTTAAATAATATTTCGATTTTTTTAATAATAATCGTATTACCTGCATAAATAGTTTATTAGGGATTATATAGTCTATATAGTTTATTAGGGAGGACCTGGCGCCTCCCATGACTCCAATGATGCGGACTACCAATTTGATGGAATGGCATGGATATTGGAATGGCAAGCTCGAATAACAAATCCTGATATTTAGCCATTTTTTCTCGTTCCTTAATTTCAATATTTTTATCAGCGGGGCTAGAAAATTCTATAA
>WYDF02098088.1:0-23972 GCA_009867245.2 Adranes taylori | reverse complement strand
CTCCCTCCTTTGAATTGCGTATTAACGGATTGGAGTAATTTCAATACAAGAGACGGACTAAGGTGAAATAGAAAAAAATATCAAAACATGTATCCTATATCTTCTGAATCCGAAAACATGAATCCGAATCCTTGTGTATTACAAAACTTTCATGACTTGGTAATAAACTAAATCCTCCTATCGATTAATTACAAATGATATTTTATACATATTTGGTCCCAAAAAGCTTTAAGCAGATTCTTTTATATTTGTATGTCAAACCAAAGATTTCATTCTATCACGCACGTAATTGAGTTTTTAATTATTTTTCATCAAACAAAAAGTACTTATTTGAAACTACCTGTATATATACCGTTTCCTATTCTTTTAATTACCTTTTATTGTTGAAATTACGCAAATTGGTTAGATTTTTTAGCAAATATTATACATTTTCTTATCTCAAGTTGTAAATATGTCTACCGACATTTTATTTCCGCTTCAAATGACGTCACACTATTTTAAAACATGCCCTACAGTTGAGCGATTGGGACTTAAATAACGCCTACGTCTAATGACCTTTCTTACACGTGACTTGAAAAGCGCTAAAGCTGACCGGCTTCAGTGGAGTAGAATAAGGATTAAAATTTCATTATTTATATACAGTTCGAAAAAATAATAATTTTATAGAGATGAACTATGTATTCATAGATAATGAGCCAAAAAAATTTCAGAATTCAACTTTTTTATTCCAGATAATATATTATATCATTTTCAAACGTGAAAACTATTGTATTAAAAACTTCTCAATTGAATAAGTAAAATCTACGTAAATTAAGGCTTAATATTTTCAACATATTAACCATTCCGAGTAAATTTTGTGTACCCACTAGTAATGAGAGATTAACTAACATACAAATCCCAGTGCACAAGGGTTAGATAAAAATGTTGGCAAAACTAAGGACATAATCATCGACAAGTCACCAGATAATCAACCTATTGTCTCGTTGAAATTTTTATAATACATTTCGGTAAATGTTTTTTTTATTTTGTGTAGTAGATAATTAAATCTTGTTTCTATTACACACAACATTAAACTTCTTTAACACTGACATAAACCTTCATATTTCAGCTAAAGAATAACTTTTCTGACGGCAAGCAAATTTAGAAAATATGAAAATTTCAAAAACTTTCCACAATTTTTACAACTTTATAAACAAGAGAGCACAGTTTGGCACATATTTACATAAATTCATTTTACTTAATAATAAAATAATTTAGTAATTTAAACTTACTTTAATATTAACGTTTACTTACATTTATATTAGTCCTTATTTATGTTTTTTTTTTCTTGAGCAAATTTAGGCTTACTTAAAATTATATTACAAAAATTCAAATGAAAATACGTATTTTGTCTTTTTGTAATGAGATAATGAAATTGTTCAATTATCATTATTTATACGATAAATATGCCACATATTATTTGTAAAGACAAAAGTTTGTTGTTAAATTCATGTTATTTTCTTAAATTATTGTCAATCACTAGTAGTTTGTTTAGCTAATTAAACAAATTAATGGATTTTTAAAAACTATTTTAGGCCTGTCTCATTGTAACAATAGATTGAGAAAACCGAAAAGTAGCAACAAATATTAATAATTAATTGTTACTCTCTCAGGTCATTTTGATTTGTCCTTTTTAACGTCTCTCAAATCATAATTTACAAAACACTTTATAGTCAACATATTTACGAGCGGATAATAAATTAAAACTAAATATTTTTACATTTATATTAACAAAACATTCGTGTTGACAAGCTCATTAATATTTTAATTTTTTATTTTCTAATAAATTAGAACTAAAACGTTTACTGCAAAAACCAAGACAAACCTTCTTACTATAACAAAACTTCTTACTATAACAAAACAGTAATAAAATATAGCAAATATTTAACTAACGAAAGGAAATACAAAATTGTGGAAATACAAATTGGAAAAATAAGATCATAAGAAGCTGGGAAATTTTTAAAAACTTTTAAGGGGTAATTAACACATACCAGATATTTTTGCATATAAACTGTACGCCATGTATTATTATTTTTTTTTTGTATTATGACTTGTATTATTTTTTAAGATACATTTTTTATTATTTCATTATTATTAGGTTAATTAAGTTATATTATCAATTTGAAAAGAAGTCAATTGCATGATCTTTGTAAATAATGCTAGAAATGCACAGCTACCTTATGGGAAGATAAGTTAGTTTTATATGAAAAACTAAATAGACTTATATGAAGATTAGGTAGACTAGGTGAAGATGAGAAGTCTTATATTGAAAAAACGTTAAGCTTATGTTGAAAAACAATAGATAGACTTAGGCTGAAGGACAGTCAGAGTATAAAGGGAGCATACATTAGGGTTGTAGATAAAATTATTTGTGGGAATTATGTTAACTAGCTTGGTTTTATTAGGCTTTCTATATTCCTTCTTTAAAATTCAAATGCGAATTTTCTCTGTGCGGTGGCGAGTGAAACGAGGCAATTTGTTCTAATTCAGTTCTATGATAGCTAATTTTGTAAGCTGATACTTGTAAAAAAATCAGGATGTCTAGATTTTGTGAAAAGTTCTTATTACGTAAGTAGTTTGTCGGTTAGACGAAATAAGTTGGGAAAAAAGGGAGCCGACTACAGGTTGTTTTACCATAAATAAGTTTTACAATTCAAATACAGAAATAATAATTGAACGTTGATTGAACGTAATTGAAGTTAATTAAATGTTAAACAAATACTTTTACAATCACATTCGGGGCCACCGACCCATGCAACAAGCATAGTTGGGGAACGGTATGACGCCGTTATTAGTGTATGTGCCGTGTATGTGTAAATAGATCGATTGGTAAACAATCAATAATAAATGAAAGCGTACTGTGCGATACGTATTAGTATGACTAAAGAAAAGCATATCTGATTGGATTTACATTAATCATGGGTATAGCGATTAGAAAAGTAAGATCCAGGTGATTACATTAGATGAATGCAAATTTACCTTAAAATGGGTTAAGTAGTAAGAGATATAGATCGTAATCTTAGTAGTAAATCAGATAGCTAAAGAAATAAATAAAAGCTACCCAGCACCCAGATAGGATATAATTGGTAATAGAATGAATCCTTGTCGATCAGGCTTTTGAAAATTAAATTAAAATGTATTCCAAATTAAATCATGAATAAATTGAATTCTTAAATAAGTTAAGATATGAGACGTATTGGTATACAATATTCGGTAATAATTAAATAGATCTTCTGAGTTCAAATTCCTTGAATAAATTAAATTCAATTGATTAGGCCACACGTTTATTTATTGAGATGAATTAAAATGAAATATTAAGGTCATTGTGCGTAGTTCTAAAAATAAGTTTTAAATGGTAGGAACTGCAGAAACTGTAAGTAAATAATGTTATACATAATAAGGGAAGCAATTTGATGTATCATGAACGCCATTTTTAACCTATTCTTCGCACGCAGTAATTGAATACAAATATTATTTACATGTATTATTTTTGTTGACGCGCAAATATTTATTTTATTTGCATGCCGCATTTACCCAAATTAATATTAATACATCATTTAAGTTAATGCATTTCTTTTATTTAATCAGCTGTACCGTTAACTGTTTAGATAAATTTATTATTAAATCTGAAAGGTACGCACCATGTTAGCAACTGCAAAGTCTTATGTTTAATTCTAAACAGTTGTCGCATTGTGCAGTTATTGTACGAAGAGATCCCGTAGGGCAGGAGTAAATCGCTACGTTTCTCAATAAGAGGATTCTCTCTTTCCCGTCGCGTTGGGGAGTAAAAGCTCCCCTCCGCAAATTTAAATGCGGCAATACCAATAATAGGGATATCCAAATGCAAGGACCATCATAAGTGTTGTAGGCAAAATAAGCCAGAGTATATGCTTTCCTCTCTCGAAGTAATTGTCGGATTCAAGGTACTCAAGTCAAGGTCACAAAAAAGTTCAGTTAGGAAACTCATAAATACTTCGCAAAATAATAAAAATAGTCGGCTTAAAAATATACCTTCTGATTAATTAATGGATACGAGAGACAATCTCATAAAAATGTTTGTTTATATAAACAGGATGGGGCGTAGATACTTTCCACGTTTCCAGTGGCCAATGCTGGGCACTCACCTTAGAGATCATATGCCAGGAAGGTGACTAAAGTGCAAGGCTGAGTCAAAGACAGCGATTTCAAAATAAACGAGGAGTGAAGATGGAAGATGGGCACGGTGTAAATATAGAACCATTGGGTAAAAAAAAAATTAAGAATGGATACCGCACCTGTTGCATCATAGCAATAGTATGATCCAGAATTTACAAATTTAACAGAAGTTTTTAGTTGAATTTGTCAGTTTCTTCTATAAAAAAAAACATTCATCGCACACTTGAATTTTAATTTGTGTTCGGTTTTGGGGTTTTTTGCTTATTGGTTAACAATGTTAGACGTCATAACCATCGTTAGATGTAAGCCCTGTTTTGTTATACAATATTTAAATTCGAGAATGATAAATATTATATTTACAGAAATTAATACATTTTCAAAATAAATATATAATGGTGCTTGCTACCACGAATGTTATATTTCAAAGACAAAATTCAGTAACAGGAACAATAATTGCATTACAATCTCCACTGGTGATTAAATTGTATGTCATAGTACAGTCCTTTTTTTACAAGAATATATTTTGAGATATTTCTTATATGACTTAAGAGACTATATTTTTGTTATGAAGATAAATCAAATTGGCTGCTTAATGCATAAAATATTTATTTCAATATTAAAAACTTTTAAGTGCTAATTGTACTTAACTAATATATGAGTACTAAAATAATTACTATTAAGTAAGCAACTTATAGCCTCAAGTTGTTAAAAAATTAAGGCAGGAAATTTTTTGAGTTTACAAATAACTGCAAAAGTTTTATGCTTCAACTTGTTTAATAGCGCTGGTAGAGTAAGTGTTAATTTACCATCGTGATAGTTGCGCACACCAAATATATAATTATAAAGTGTAATTTCACGCCCATATGTCTAAATGCAATACTATACTTGGGGGATTAGTTGCTGCCATAAAAACCAATCGACTTTCACTTACCATGTATTGTGTAAAAGATCTGCAATGAAAATATGTTCTGAGCATGAAAGTACGGTTAAGATTTCTTTATTTAGCTATTGAGTTAACATCTGTGCTAGAAATTTACATGGCCAAGAAAGGCAGACGTTTGAAATTGATGGAATTACATGTGTTCAAAATGTACTCGGCCGTTAGGAGCAAGTATAATACGCTAATTGTGCGTGGGACTAAGCCCGTCCCTATCTACCTGTTTTTGTAAGTTATATATTATGTAACTTGAAGATATATTTGTATTTATGACAGAAATGCAGAATGCACGTGCAAAAAAGAATGGCATATCGATTGCGCAAGTGCAAAACGAAAACCAAAGGGCTCGGGGGAAAAAAACGGACAGGCAAAATAATTGATAAATTGACAGTTAATTATGGGGTAGCGGTATAAAATTAGCGAATAAAATGAAAAAGGTGATATGCACCACATATTACCAGTACAACTCAACAGCGTCGTGGTGCGCATGGCAGCGCGCTTTCGCGAGCCTGTTATAAACATGATTAGAAAGCTCTACCTAAAGATGTTTTGAATGCTATTAAACCATTGTTACAGGACCTTAGCAAATAGAAATTATTAGAAAGATGCGTTGGTGGTTTTCATCAAAATAACAATGAAAGTTATAATCAATTATAATCAATTCATATGAAAATCAGTCAAAAAATTGTACTAAGCGGACTGGCAACGGTAGAACTCGCTGCACACATTTCTAATTGCGTCTTCAACAAAGGTTCCGAGCCTTTATTAGAAATGTTTGAGACTATGAGGTTACATAGTGGCCCAAACGCCCACCAATATGTGGTGATAAGAGAATGCAGCCTGCTTTGAGACGGCCCGCCGTGCGCGCCAGTTTTCCCGGGAAGAAAGCATGCTTCGTCGAAAGTACCAACAGGATATTTTTGAGACTACAATCTCTTTGGAAAATATACAATATGAGCCTGGAATAGATGACTCCATGTAATTTAGAAAATGAACATATTATTTAAGTGCAACCAGTCTTGAAACTATAAACGCGTTTTTCTCAAAACCGTATTTTCAAAATCGGTAACAAAGATACCTCGAAAACTATTGAATCGATTTATTTCAAAATTGTACATTTACTTTAGATATAATAGCTAGTGATTGAACAAAGGAGTTTTTTTCAATGCAAAATTTTTTCTTAAAAAAAAAACATTGAAAATCGAAATTTTTATCAAATAAAGCTTTCCACATTTTTTATCTCAAATTATCCAGATCCGAACAGCAGATCACCGAAAAACAAATTTTTAAAAAGGGACTTTAGGAGGATGGCCGCATCTTTTCTTATTTTTCAATATTTTTCATTAAAAAATTATGTTATATTTATCACATAGACCAAACCAATTTTAAACAAATCTAGTTGTAAAAAATCACTGAAGTCCAAAACGAGACATGACCTAGACATAACCGAGACATAACGCATTCTTTTTATTTTGTTTTATTTTTTATTTTAGATTGTTTAACTGCATTTTTATAAACTGTATGATATCTTCATTTGTGCATGGTGTATTAAAGCAATATTCCTAAAAATATAATTCGAAATATAGATAATGCCAGATAATAACTTCAATGTTATTAAATAAATAAAGCAGTTCATTGTTTTATTGAAGTTACTCTTCAAGTTCATAACAAAAATATATCCTCTGAAGTACCCTAGCGATATTTATGAAAATTTTATGATAGCATTGTCTTTATGAGCACATATCATTATAATTTATTTTTGTTGTTCACTAATCACTACAATACATTGGACTTGTAACAAAACCAAACCATAAACCGATTATTTCTTTTTTTGTTCCAAAATTTCGTTGTATGATGTGATAATAATAATTTGTTTTCATTTTTCTTTGAATTGATAATAAAATATTTGATGATGAACTATATAAAATAAAGAATTTCATGAATAATTTCATTTCGGGCTAAAATATTATTTTTACAACAATATTAAATAATCTTTATAGAAATAATAATTTGAAACATATAGAAATTTATTTGAGTAAGATCGACAGACACGAAAACAAACCCAAATTCAATAAAATCATCAAAAACCTATGGATACAAAAGTTTCTAACAGAACTTATTAGAGCAGTATAATATTGCCGTATAATGAAGTCCGGTAGGGCTGTTTAAGTTTTCTACTAGTTATATGGAAAGAAACATCCAATGAATTAATTACTCAGTAAACAGAATATCAAATTATATGATAGTCTTCTAATAACGAATGATTCAAGAAGGATACACAAATGAAGAAAGAAAATTAACATTTTTAGACTGAATGTGACAAAGTCGGCAAATTTAATCCAAAAATTTACCAACGTCTAGAAAAATTGTCTCTAAACCAAGCAATGGAATAAGTTGACCAGAACACAATTTTGTCGCAATTTAATATGACTGAAAGTGGGAGAAGTAAACAACCAAAGTTAACATCACAAAAAGCGTTATATTTACAAAAAATATTAATAATTTCAGCAATGCATTAGATGAAATTCTAATGATGATTGTGTATTAATTCCTCCAGAAGTTGGAGCAAACTGAGAAAATTACAAAACACAAGTAGAAAAAGAACTGAATTAGATATTGTAAAAACAATAAACAAAGGTAAAACATCATTGTACTCTTCAGTGTTGTATTATGTGAAACCCACCTGAGGATAACTTTGTTGCTAAGAAAGAAATTTCGATCGAAATTTAGAACTTACTTTGAGCATTTAAAAACTACTTACACATTACAAACAAAACTGCACATAGAACTGATGCGTGTATTAAAAATTAGAAAGTAGTTCTAGGTTCGTTGAAAACATATTAAAGTAATTCAAATTTTTTATTACATTCATATATCGGAGAATTCTATGGAAGTAGTTTTGTCCAAACTGCAAGAGTACCATGACACGACGCGATAAAATTTTACAATTTCTATAGAGATGGCGTTGATTTTAAATAACCAGAAAGTGTTTACATAGGAGTTCGATCATAAACCTGCAAAGTGGTGGCTTAAAAAGATGATAGTTATTAACTCATGAGTTATTTTTCAAGAAATTCAGGATAAGTTTCAGCTTACCTGATTTCTTGTACCATTAGCTAAACAAATAATACTGGAAAGCAAAGAAAATGATAGTGCAAAAAAACACCACAGAGATAAATGTGGGAGAAGAAATAAACACTAAAAGTTTAAGACAAATTTTTAAGATCCTTTGTCCTACTTCTACATCGAAGGAGATGTACTTTTTGTACAATATATTTGTTGTTATAATATACAAGCCATACAACTAGAAAACATTTTATTCTTTATTTCTCTTGAAAATTGTTTCACTAAAGTATAAAATAAGGAATAAAACATACATGAATAATCATAAAACGAAAAAAAAAACATAAAGCACTATAAATAGAAATAAGTAACACAATAAAATAACACTAAAAAAATATCTGCTTGTTATCATACACAATTGTGCATCACATCAAAACAAATTGCTTGTTGTTGATTAAACAAATAAGTACAAACAGAAATAATTATCTTTTGCTTATATAGTATTAAAATCACAGTATTTATTAATTAATCTGCAATTAAGATGAATCTGGAATTACAGATTTAAAACAAGTGCAAAGTTAAATTCTAAATTACAGTTGCAGCTCGGTATCAATTACGAATGGAACGAAAAAAGAAAAGTATCGATTTGGATTTGTAAAACTAAGAAACTCACATTCAGAACATTTACAATCAGTCATATTAATAACATACATTTATATTTTACAAAACATATAGAACATCGTCTTCTTTTTTACTTTTGGACAGATCAGATTCCTGCCGGTGTACAGCTACCGTAACTTGACGCATAAAAGCGTCATTTTTCGCCATATTTCATACTAGATGTCCTTCCTGATCGGGTCCACTAGGCGCTACGGTTGATAGTGGCAGAGGTCCACTATAACCATTATGTCCAAAACTACGCAATTCGGCACGCTTTTGATGAGCCAATGTTTGCGCCTGTAGGATCTGTTCATGTCCAGATACGCTGATTGATACAGGTGGAGGAGTTGCGTTGCCTATGTTGTGAAGAACATCAGGAGGTGGAACTGCCGACCTAAGAATTCAATATTCGAACATGTACAATTTCATTTTTATAAGATAATTAAGACTATATACAGACTATAAGACAGTAATAAATATAAATCTACCTACATATACTAGATACACTATCTATATGTATAACAACGTACAAAGTAAATAAAATAGCTATAAAAAAAATACAAACTTCATAAAAATTTTTACTTTGAAGATTGGCAATCAAATTTTGGATATTTATAGGCCAGAAAAATGGCAAAAATGTGGCATTTGTAATTTTACTAAAAATTCATTATTAAAATTTTAAGAGAAGTATTAAAACTGAAAATAGCAAACATAGTTCTGTACAGTCTGTATACAGCGGCCTTGATTCTATTTTAATAGGTCTGGCAAAAAGCAATATGAGCTCATTTAAATTTGAAGAGCTTTCTTCCAAAGCATAGAAATCAATGCAGAATTACCGTATAAAGGAAAATTATGCAACGTTCTTAAAATAATTCAAACAAAAAAGTAAAAATTAAATAAAAGAACTTGTAAAATGAGATACGGAAACATAATAAATACTCTTCCCACAACACCCCAACATATCTAACCTCAAACATATCAAATTCAAAACGTCAAGGAGAAAACGAAATCAGAAAAAATTATATTTTACCTCCGATGCTACCTTACATGAACTTAGATGCCCAATCTATTTGGTCTAATTTTATTTTATTTATATCCTCACTATCTTTACATCTTTACATCTTCTTTTAATTTTCTTGTTCTCATTTCTTCCCTCTCCTACTTGCAGTAAATCTTTCATTACATTTATACTTACTTTCCATTTATACTTACTGTCCCCATTTGCATAGGTCCCATTTGTCAACAATTTGCCTGTGCTCATTTGTCATATGTATGAATTTACTGCACCCACATATTCTTGTGTCCAGTCATCCCATCTTTCCCTTGCATTTCCACCAATTCTGCACATTCACTCTTTCTCATCCATTCAGTATCTATTCTCACTTTCTTCCCTCCCACATCAAAATTTGGAAATCATTATTTTCTGACTCATACTCAATTTGGCTTTCAAGTAATCAGATATCCTTCTTTCTTCCTTCATGCATGTATGCTACCATATCCATACCATGTTAATTTTACCTTTCCTTCTTGTATCTCTACATATTTCATTGTGCATGCAACCTCCTTCTTACTTAACCAGCTCTTTCCTATCCCAATGTACAAAGTCGCTCATGAAACAGTCCTGTAATCAACCATTCTACTCTTCTCATAGGGTTTTCGTTTATTCCAACTTCATTCTGAAACTTCCACATCTTAATTTTCATCTTTCTCTTCTGAAAACACTACCTTCATCATCTATCTATCTTCAACATCCTGCAACAATACCGTAACTTCAATAGGCCATTACTTGAGTCTAATTTTATTTATTTTGTATCCCCACTATCCTTGTATCTTCTAAGCACTCCCATTTTTCTACTATTCATTGTTCCTGCTTCCACTCAACAGTAAATCTTTCATCACATTTATATCCACTATACTCCCCATTAGCATAGTCTCCAATTTTCAACAATTTGCCTGTGCTCATATGTCATCTGTATCAATTTACTACATCCATATATTTTTTGTCCAATCATCCCATTTTTTCCTTGTATTTCCACCAATTCTGCACGTTCACTCTTTCTCAATCATTCAGTATCTATTCTCCCTTTCTTCGCTCCCTTTCTTCGCTCCCACATCTTAATCAGGAAATCATTATTTTCTGACTCATACATAAGCTGGCTTTCAAATAATCAGGCATCCTTCTTTCTTCCTTCATGTAAATATGCTCCCATATCTACACCCTTTTAATTTTACCTCTCCTTCTTGTATTTCTAAATTTCCACATCTTAATTTTCATCTTTCTCTTCTGCAAACATTACCATCGTCACGTTTCTGTCTTCAACATCCTGTAACAATACCTTAACTTACATACCCCATCTCTTTAGTCTAATTTTCTTCTTTCATTTGTATCCCCACTATTCTTGTATCTTATAAGCACTCCAATTTTTTCTAGCATTCATTGTTCCTTCTTCCACTCAACGCTCTTTTTCACGCATTACCGCGCTTCTAATAACTTCTTTTCATTTTCTTGTTCTCATTTCTTCCCTCTCCTACTTATCACTTGCAGTAAATCTTTCATTACATTTATATTTACTATCGTCCCTATTTGCATAGTCTCCCCAAAAATATATGCGACAATATGGTGAAGGCACCTGGTAAAAAATCAGTCGAGTAGTTTTTTAGAGTAACTCAATTTTGTGTTACTATATGCAGTAAAAATGGATGTTTTTTAGGAACTACATGCATATCTTGATATCTATATAATTCTTTTTAAAATGATTCCTAGGAATTGAAATTTAAACTAATTTAAATATTTGCGCAAAAATTACATCTTTCAAATTATCAATAGCCTTCCACAATTAAAATACTGACCTACCACTGGCAATAGCATTAGCATTAATGGCTAACAATATTTCATACCAGAAAAATTATAAAAATAAATATATTACATAATGCGAAGTATATAAATTAAAAATATTGCAACTAGACAAATGTAAATAAACAATAAAAATCTTGAATTGGAAAATTATCATATATGTACTGGATACTTCTCTGGAATGAAAGATAAAAATTGAACGTGATAGCCACCCCATCTTTCATACACTGGTTCATACGTTTTGTTTTATCTTGCATAAGACAAAAGTCTAATATTTTAATTTTGACCTTATAACTAACCTTATAATTCGTCTATTAAATTCAATTAACACAATAGTTCTTTAGGGTAAATTAATCAAAATTAGTCTAGTCTATAAATCGTCTACCCATGAATCCCCCGGTCGCGTCCTACGCATGACCTTGACTTACTTTTTCCCAGTTTCCCAGTATTTGCCTACGGCACGGACAGCTCCGCTGTCCGATTTGCCTACGATCCTACGATCGCTCTTGACTCTCTTTTCGACTAATTTATAAAAGAGCAGTCTGGCGTGCGAAGACTGCCTTGGCCTTGTAAATTCGTCTATGTAAGTATTCGCTTACCCATTAATTCTCTGGTCCCCATATTTGCCTACGGCGCGGACAGCTATGCTGTCCCGCTTTGGCCTGCTGTCGTTTTTGTGTACATTTTCCCCACTGCCGCTATTTAGTCACTTTTTCCCGTGTCCGCTTTGCGCAAAAATACTTAATTGTTTTAACTTTCATAGCAAGTGAGATATTTAACGTAGTACAATAGCCGTTTTCGGGAAAACGGATCGGAAATTTTACAAAACAAAAAACACCTTGTAAATACGTTAAATTGTAATTTTAGAAAAAAATGTTTCAAATCAAACTGAACGTGGTTTTGGTAGCCTATATAATAAAGTTTATTCAAATATTCTATTTTTTATAATTCCTGAGATATATCGAAAAGTTGGTACAATTTTAAACATGGCAACGTCGCGTTCCACACAAGTTTCATACATAGAACTTGCTTAGGTCAGTTAGTTTATCGTTCTGTAAATAGTAAGTTAATCGTTCTGTAATTGCATCCATTATTAGTCAATAATATTGATTTTGCCGCTAGAAATATTTTAGTTACAAAATAGACAGATATAGTGGAATTATAGTTAGTCATTGCAAAATACTTGAAGTGACGTGATTCCAACATATTGTCGTGAGCTTTCATCAGTAAAACCCCGCTTCTTAGAATGCTGATGATTAAACATAGCAAAAATCAGTAGAATTTAGCAGTTTACTATCGATAAACAATAGTGCGAGGTATTTCCTGTTTCTCCTTCGTCGAAAGTATCAGTAGATACTCTGGAAGCAAGCCATTCTCATATTTGTCTGCAATCGCAGGATGGCTATTTTGTACTAAAAGGGGTAAGTTTTAGTTTTAATATAGTCCATTTAGATATAATCATATATTAGGTACTCGTATGCTCCCGAGTTATTACTGGGCCACTGGCACATACAGTACTAATTTCTTTCAAGTTTTAAAACTAGTGTTCTAGTTTTAAAACTGAATTTCTGAAAAAAATGATCATATTGAACCCCTCCCAATATTATAATGTGCACCCGCCATTGATAACATTTATTCAATTACAAAAGCACCAAGTAAGGTTTATAGTCTTATAGGTCTCATACAACGTAAAATATTTTTTCCTGTAACTTCGCATATATGTGCTATTACTTGGCGTTACATGTTGGTTGCCACGGCAAGTTGCAAAATTTTAAGATATTAAGGGTCATATTTTTGAAACGATAAATGTTAGACCCATCAAATGCGGTATCATTTTAAATATAATTACAAGGCTATATAAATGTGTAAAAATTTACAGGGTTTTTTAATTGCTCCCTGAGTCATTTTTCCAACTTTCGTAGGAACCGAGATATATAGAGCAGAATTTCAAGGTCAAATTACTCTGACACTAAGTCGTCCGGTTTTTTTAAACTCACTTAATACCTTAAATATTAAAGGAGCTTTCGATACAAGAAATTTTAAAAAAATACTGCGAAACTTCCCGAGAAAATGGACCGCAAAATGTTTAAAAAAAAACAACAACATCAATCAACAAAAAACAACATCATATGTTAAATTGTGATTTTAGAAAAAAATATTTGAAACAAAATAGAAGGGGTTTTAGGTAGATTATAAAACAAAGTCTATTCGAATGACTTATCTTTTATAGTTTTTGAGATATATTGAAAAACCTTGAACGTGGCAACATCGCGTTCTGATCGACACATAATACGAGCCGCTGTATGTGTGTAAAATGTTAACCTCCTAGTTTAAAAACTGAATTTTGTAAAAAAATGGCGATTTTCGCCATATTGGATTTATAAAAAAATGAAAACATCGCTTTTGCGGAACACTTATGTGTACCTGTGTACCAAATTTCATGCACAACGGTCTAATAGGTTAGGAGTAATTATTGAACGTATAGCCATACGTACTGACGTATGCGCAGACACCGAGAAATACGACTCTTAAATTTTTGAGCAAGAAACAAATATTTTGAAAAATTTCTTTTTGTGTTAAATTATTTCTTGGGGTCTCCTCTTCGAATTACGTATAAATCGAATTGCATTGATGTGAATACAAGAGGCGTACTAAGGTGAAATAGAAAAAATTGTCAAAACATGAATCTTATATCTTTCCTATACCTATATGTATTACATACGTATATGGTATATGAAAGATAAAAAGGTGGTTGATTTCTATTTCAAATTAACGATAAATTATTTTATGACTTCTTTCATTTTATATTTATTATTAGGTAAATTACCTTTGATGCTGTTGTAAACGCAGAAGCGTTTCATTCGTTGGTAAGGGCGGCGTTGGAGGTGGAATATTTTCCGACATATTATTGTCATTTTTTCCTAATGAGGACACATTCGGATGTATTGGTATGGGCGGAGGTGCCTGAAAATCTAACGGCGGGGGATATGATAAATATCGATCAGACATGTTGAAATAGGAGCCATCAGCCGGAGGTGCAGGTGAAGGAGCAGCACTGTTGTACGCTTTAACTAAAATTAATGCATAAATTCATTTTTTGTTTCGTTCTACTTTTAAAAATAAATAAAAGAGTGTATGCGTGTAAAACTTGTGTCTTTCTTTACTAGCATAAGTATAACTGATCGGCAAAATGTAATTTTTCGCCTGTTAAATTAATTAGAATCGCTGTTTATTACGGAATATTTTGTTCTGATTTCAAATTGTATAGCATTTTCTTGTAATGTGTAAGATAGTTTCTTTTTTGTAATACGAAATTCAAATACGAAGTTCGGGTAAGACGAAATTCAATGATGTCTTACTTCACAGACTTTTCATTTACCGTGCTGTAATGCCGATAACAACAATTTATAATAACTAAAATCATCAATTTCCAATATCATCTAAAACAAATTTAATGCTGGCTGCATTCATTAATTAATAATTCATAAGACGAAATTTCATTTCTATAAACAACCGAGTTGTCGGTTAGTGAATAGAGTCATGTCTTTTAAATATGCGACAGTAATGCTTCTAAAGAAGGTGTTGATGATCCTTTATAATAATGGGTGAAGTGGTTCCATACATCTTGAACTAACCGCTTCTTTAAGACATTTTTTGTAATTATAAATTGTTTCTGTTCGTATTGCGTGCCATATATTTTTTGTATTAGCAATACATAATATGTAAAATATTCAAAACACAATAAACTTTTCATTAATCTAGCTTTTGAAATATATTTAAAATAATTCAATCAATTACCTGATAGATTTCCATGGTAATTTAATACTTGATCGTCTCTCGCTCTATTTCTTTCGATCATATGATGATGATGGTGCGGATGTGGTAAAGTATGTGTTTTATGTGGTATAGTAGATTGAATTTGCATTTCGTATTCAGGACACACTGGATAAGACGAAAAATCCTGTTGGTCCACTAAATATTGAGTGTTTGGCATTTGTTTGCGTCCTTGCTCGTCCTTATAAAGTGAAGATATATTTTAGTAAGGTAAGTAAAACAAACAAAATATTTATTTATAGTGTATTCAGTTCAATTCACGTTCAAGGTAAATCGTGAGCAAACATAATCACATATAGTGCATGCATTGTTTTTGTGTTGAATGTGTCTGTTCTAATGATATGTTAGGGTTTTCCATACATGGTGCACTCTATTATTGCAATTATATATGAAACATTCGCAGAGTTACTTACGTGTAGTCATAATTTTCCTTACTTTTGCGGTTATTTATCTGACCCGATTTTTTATATTTAAATTACTTTTTTGCTATAATTTATATTAATATCAGTTAAAATACGTAGGGCATCAACCGGTGTTCGCTCTGCATTACATATTTTGCCCAAAAATTTTTGTCCAGCCCCTGTAAATATGTTTGTTTTATTAAATAGTTCTGGTTCTTTCTCCTAGCTAAATATATATATATATATATATAATTTTGGGATTCTGTACATGTTTAAGTATTTTTTGTTAGCGGAGGTGCAAGAAAAGAGAAACTATCGGACAAAAATAGATAGTCAACAGAGTAGTTAGCAGAGTACAAATTCGAAAAGACTGGAATAGATTATGCCATTGCGCTGCAATTAGGGTGTGGCCCATCAATAAAATGTATAGTGTTCGTTCGTTATAGACGGACCCTATATTTCTTCAAATGGGCAAATTTATAAGCCTCGCACTGAAACTAGAATAAATATACTTCACTGTACAGTAAAATGATAGAAATATAAAACCTTCCGCACCAAAAATTCTAAATCTATTCACGACTTACATATATGCTTTCTATTCAAAATTAATAAAAAAAATACTAGAACAATTGTTCCGGAAGAAGTAAACCCGCCTACTAACGCCAGTCCTTTCGAACGTGACAAAATACCGGTTGGGTGAAAGATGAAGAAATGGCGGAAGATGAAGATAAGAGTCAAAAGTGAAGATAAGAGTAAGAGTGATAAGAGTAATGTGGAAACAACGTATTAGGAACCGCTAAAGCTGTTAAATCTGATGGTTTTTTCAACTCGTGGTACCATATTAACTGTGTAAAACTTAGTCACACCAAACATGACCTCTTACGCAAAACCAAAAACACTGCTATGGCTATATAATATGACAAGAAAATATTGTATATACCTGGTGGAAATATGGAAAATTAACAAAACAACAAAAGCAGATGCAATTGACCTAATTTCTGAAGACAAAATTAATTCCAAATCAAATACAATTACCGAAATTGAAAAAAGAATACAAGACAATCAATAGTATCTACAAAAAATATTAAACAAACCAGATGACAAATAAATAAATGTAAATAGTACACAGAATCTCTAAAATTTAGGTACGCCAGAATATCCTACCTACGCAAATATAACTAAGGCATAAATAACCTAATGAACCATATGGTATAATTATAAAACCTAAAAACAACCTAACAAAACAAATACCCAAAAATGATTTAGAAAACTAAATTGAACTAAACCGGATCAAAGCTCCAATTCAGAATATCACAAATATCAAAGATAAATGTCATCATAAAAACATACACGAAAGCAGAACTTTATATCTTAGTTACAGAATGTGAAAAAAACTTTGACAAGATTATGCTGTTGAAGAATTAAAATTTAAACCAAAATGTGTCTCATATTGATACTCAGTTAACAAAAGAACAAATATGCAATAAAATAACTAACTTTGAACTAAACATCACAGGAGATATACAAATTACATGTTTTCTTAACTAAGCAATGTTCATTAAATAGTATAATTTGAAGCAATAAATGGTTTTACTTTTGGCAAACTTTATTTATATGTAGATTAATCAGAAACAATTAACTGCTTTGTATAATTAGGTTAATCTCCATCAAAATTTAATTATTTCACATAATATGTACTCCCTCCAATTCCAAATAAGTGTCCGACTATAGTAATTTTAATGGAGTATTGAAATAATGAAATGAAATGTTTGTGTAGTTATATATTTAAATGAAGCATGGAAAAAGTGAATCTAGTAATCGGTGGAAGTTGAAAATGACATCTAACTTATGTCAAATAAAATTTTGTAGCAATCGTTAGTTTAGCTTCTTACTCGCGTTTAGTAGTATTATTTATTTGTAAGTCAATTGTTATTACATAAACAAACTAAATTAATAAAACTATTGAATGTAGAAAAAACGAAAGTGATGGTTTGTAAGAAAGGAGATTGTAGTTTTTTATTAGTGTGCACTCCCATTTCTATTTTTTATCCGAGACTAGATACGATCTCTGGCGTCCATTGAACTAGGACGGACGTCTCATTCAAAACAGGAGTGGAGCCAATTATCAGCGATCACGACCAGCCGCGACAAACAAATTTCAGTACAGAGCCTCCCTCTGATAAAAGGGGTGTTACAACGATTTCGTATAAAATATGTGTAATTGTATGTTGTAAACTCTTTTACTTATAGGAACTGATGTAGTAATTAGCTCAACTTTAAGACACTATTGAAATGTATAACTAGATTTAAGTATATTGTACTTTTATTTTCTTAAATATACGTATAGTTTTTGAAGGTTTAAAAAAACAAAAATAAATATATATATACACAAAACTTGAGCTATTGAAGATTGTTGGGCAATTAGGTATTCCACTCATTTTCACCACCAGCGCAATACCAAAATGGACAAAATCTACGTGTGACGTCACTATTATAAAAAGATCAAGATATCAGTGATGAAAAGTGTCACTTAATTAGTTTTCTATCAATCAAACGAAAAGTCTTTGACTGATATTTTGCTCTCAACGCGTTTCATCCTGTTTAGTTTATTTATTATATTGATTTGTTATAGTGACATCAAATACATTATTTAAGTAATGATAGAATTAATATACCACTATCATAGACGAATATGATCCCATTAATCTAGTTCTACTCAAAATTAATAAAAATTATATGAATTTTGTTCCAAAAGAAATAAACTCGTTCTATGTATCTGAAAGTTGTTCTATTGAAGATTGTTAAGCAATAATTTGTATTTCGTTGGTTTTCCGTTTTACTGTAGTTTCTTTTTACACAAATAACTACCTTAAGACATTAGTGTTAGAACTAAATTAACAATATTGTAAACACCTTGTTCCATTACCATATTATTTGAATGAATTGAATGGAAGAAAAACACAATTATATTTTACTTATGCAAAATTAAATATACAATTTAACATAAGATATATATGTAATGAAAATAATTACCACATAATCACGGTGACTTCCTTCGTTGCTATAAGTTTCACTTTTCTCACTAACCGACGACAGAGTCTCTCCGGTCATTGTATCGTTGTAGCTGCTAGGTGCATACATTTCTATCGTTGCCGATTTGCTGCTTTGATTATTTTGCTCTAATAAAAATAATTAATCATTCAACTATTTAATTGTAATTCGACATATAAAGTTATTTGGCATAAAACTTGGGAACATTGTTTGGACCGGATGTTATTAAAATAATAAATCAATAAAATTATTCAATATGGCAACGTTCTGTACTACGTATTATTTTGAATGTTTATCTTGCATACTTTTAACTGCTTAATAGTACAATCCGTATGTAATTTATGTGTCTTGTGCGCCAAAAGGATGCAAAAAGTAACCGCCAAAAGTAACCAATTAAATTCACGTATAGGTTAAAGATCATGCCGCATATCTATATACTTTTAGTGGGAGCAAATGAGGGGAAATCTTTGATAATTTTAATGGTGGACTTGGCACCATAACTTTTAAGGTGGTTGCTGGCAGCCACAATAGTTTAGACCCATACCAAAGTAAAAGGAAAGCCATTGGTTTTGAGGTTTATGAATACATTTACACAACCCTCATTTTGTTTACCCATTAGCAAGAACAACATGAGGGAGTGTACTGTGGAACTAATCCATTATGAACACTACCCACTAACCTAGAATAAACAGGGGACAATTGTTGTAGAAATATTCTTTATTAAAAATTTGTTGTTCAATTTTTTTATTTAACTTTTAAATTTGATTTATATTTTTATTCTTTCAGAATGAGTACAAAGTCATTAAACTCATTAAGAAATTATTTAAAATGTCTTAATAATTTTTAAATTCCTCTAGAAATTATTATAATTTAAAAGAAACAAAACAAAAGTAATAATTATGCTATATTATGTCTATAAAATTCAATTTGATGATGTTGAAAGGTGATAACGTTCGTATAGAGGCAGACATGCGGCAGCCAAACGGACAGTTCTGTACATTTAAAGATATTAAATATGTATACATAACTAGGTTTTATTGTTATCAATTTATTTACGAAACATCTAGACATGACTTATTTGCATGTCTTTTTTGTTGAGTAATTTTTTTAAGATATTGAATTTAAACATTTATTTTCTTATTAATACGTGAGATTCATTGTTTAAATGTTTAACACATGTGTTTTCTTTTCTTTTATTTATTTTGTAGGTATTGTTAATTATTTCTAATAATAAACGAATCAATTTTTAGCGTTATCATTAACCACCTCGCGTCTTATTTTTACGTAATTTTAATCTCCTTGAGTTATTGCAATAAATCTCAATAGAATGCGCAGTAATCTAAATTAAATTTTTATTAAATTAAATATTTTATATTATTAAGGGTATAATAATTTATACAATTATTATACAATGATGTATAATAATTTATACATCATTGATAAATTAATACAAGCCCTATTCAATTTTTATTTAAGTTTCTATTTAATTGTTTTGCTCTCATATTCTTTTTAAGCTGCCACAATTGCGATAGATTTTTAAATTAAATCTTCTCCCAATTGTTCATTCAATAAACCATAAAAAATCAGAAACCTTTGACAGAAAATCTCGACAAAAAGATACCTCAACGATTTCTATTTCGTTGAATTTATTTATGCTGTTATATAGTGTATATAGATAGGATTTTATATTGCCAACTAACTTAATATATGCTACGTGTATAACTGGCCGCGGCAAAGAGCGTAAATAGTTGTTTTTAGTACGTATGGTAGTTCCCTTTACAGCCCAAATACAATACTAAATCTGACATTTATCTTGAATTTCATTTAATTCTAAATTCTTTTTAATTTCATAAAACTTGTGCTCAGAGGACATCCTTGTCTAACTTCCCTGTTTACTTGGAACCATTCAGATTACCAAGTTTTGTTCGTATCACAACCTTCATACGTTTTTCTTATCAAGAAATTAGACGTGTTCATTTCTTGGGATTCGAAGGTAAATATCCTTAAATAGTTTAAATTGATACTCTAACAGAAATCTCGATGTATTAGACACGCGCAAAATAATTGCAACACACCTAAGCAGCCGTCTTGTAGGGGGCCGCGGCAAGCATACCATGACGAAAAGAAATTGGTGGCAATAAGAAAATAGAAGTAGTTTCTACTTGAATATGTTTCTTACTTCTGTACGTTGGAGAGCGCTAATTGAAAAAATAATTGGAGTATAAACTTTGACTTTTAAATAAACAAAAGTGACACGCAACAAACTTTCTTCTCGAAGTTTCGCTCGCGTAAGGGCGTCACGATCGAACGATAATATTTAAGCGAAAAAATCATAGAGGGTACGCTTAATATTGCTTAGAATTTATTAAATTTGACCAGTTCAGAATGGTACAGAATTTTATAAATCAGCATAAAAAGTTCGATTTATAGTATTTTTCTCATTCGTTTTTATTGTGAAAATTATGGGTGTAGTACAATGTGAGTAGTAATTTTCTTTTATTATGAACAAATGATTGACAAATTCAAAAACTTTCATTTTATTTTGAATAAATTATTATAATTAATGTAATAAATTTTCATTTATTATAAAACTAACTCCATATGAATCTTTTTCGAAACGCAAATAAATTATTACCGCTATGTTCTTTCAAGAAGGTATTTTATTTAATTTTAGCCTTTGATTATGCACAATTTAATTGAGTGGATGTTTATTTTTCAATCACGAAGTAAATAAATCTTAACAAGTATTTGTTTTTATTATTTGCCCAAATTCATAAACCTGCTTTAAATATTGTAGCATGTGTAATAAATTATTTTCTAGATTGATAGTGTTTAAAATCATGATTCGTTTGATTTGAATGGTGATTAATACATTTGTTGGCCGATCTTGCTTTATTAAGGTCAGATGTTTGACTTTAATCAGGCAAAGTGCCATAATTTATTGTGTACTTATTATAAAGTGTATTTATGTATGTAGATTCTACAACCCCCAAATAATATTTGAACAATTCTGACTACGCTCTAACTTAACATTAACTCTCTGATTCCGGTTGAATTGAGCGTGTTTTGACTGGACGTAGAACTTAATTATCCTGCTAAAACTAACTCAATTCTATGCCACAAAAATAAACGTGACAATACGCAAAGCATATAATAATTTAGTTGGCCATGATATAGGTTAATAAATATTGGAGGAGGAGATAGGTTAATAAATATTGTTGATAAACCATTTTTTTATGCCAATAAAGATTTTATCATTATTATTACATCAACAAAATAACGTTCCTCAGTTAAACTAGACCAAAGGTAATTTCAATACCAAAATTTATTTTCTTATAAATTTCTGTAGTAAAAATACTAATATTAATTTAAAAAAATAATTAAGAACAAACCTCTAAACCCCTTTGATTTCTTTTTGAACATACAACCAGCTACTAAACCAACATTAATTAAAACGAGTATGGCACCGATAGCTGATATACTTATTATTACAATCTTTGGTAAATCTTGTTTATCTAGCAAATCCTCGGGCAACATTTGTTCTATACTATTAGCGTATTCTGTAAACAAATAAATAGTAATAATGATTTAGTATTAGAATTACCTGTAACTCGTTTTTTGGATCTACGATGTAAACAGCACCCGATTAGTAATACATTCATTAAAAGTAAAGCTGTGCCCACCACCGTTCCTATTATTATTAGAAAGCCAGCAAAGTCGGGAAAATTCTTCTCCTCCATACTAGGTGAGTGGTATGATGGTGGAGCCATTTCTAATGTTAGTAGAGAACGTAGGTTAAATATTAAAAGTTAAAATTTAAGTACATAATTAAATACATTAATAACTACAATAAAACACATGCAGCATTTCAAGTTAATGTAAATCCAAAATAAATAGCTAATAACTACAGAACGAGTTTTAGGGCCATTTATGCCATATGGCACTAAATGTTCTACATCGACACTGCTACGAGGATGTATTGAAAAATTCTTAGCCTACTATAGAAGCAAACAAAATTTGAAAGTCAAAATATTTTATTATTCAACATACTCTCCTCTTAATCGGATAAATTTATTAGATCGAGCCTACAAAGTCTCTGGACCTTTAAAATTTTTTTTATCTTGCTCTGCAAACCAGGTCGCCACAGCTTCAATTGTCTCTTCGTTGGAAGAAAATTTACCTTTTAAACTTTTTTTCAGTTGAGGAAAGACATGATAGTCGGACGGAGCCAGATCTGGTTAATAAGGGAGGGTGTTCGAGTAATTCGGAACCTAAATCACGAATTTATTACATGGTAACATGCGATTTGTGTAAAGGAGCATTTCTTTTCCCTTGTTTTTAGATCTTGAGATCTTGTTAGACTATCGGATTGTTTTATTTGTAAACATCTAAGCAGATATTTAGATTAACGTGCATTGAGGCAGTCCCTGATTGGGGTGACCAGCGATGCTCATATAGAATAGTGCAGGAAAAGTAATAGTAAAATTTGTAGCTTTTTCTAAGAATTGCACGCTGAACGTTGTTAGCCTGTAAAATTCCTTGTTTGCTGCAGAAACTACAAAATTGCTCTTATACAAATTTTATACGTGTGATAGAAAGGGCCGAAATTAGACTCACGGTTAAGTTAGATCCTAATTCAAAAGATAAATGAGAATGATTCTACTAAATCCATAGCAAGGTTGAATAAATATTATTGTACTATTATATTTACAATTTGTACTGATGATATTTGTAGTTTCTGCGCAATATATGACAATACATGCAAATTTTATTAGATAGTTAATTAGGTTACAAACCATAAGTATTAAGTTCACAATATATAAAAAGCTGTTAGCGAAAGTTGCGTAATAAGCTAAATGCATATAGAGAATAAAAATAAGTATCTACAATACATACTTAATGTTTTTGCAGTAGTTATATCAGGTAAATATTTACTGCTTCCTAATTTGTTGCTAGACATAATCGAAAATAAGTAGGC
>WYDF02098077.1:0-10711 GCA_009867245.2 Adranes taylori | reverse complement strand
ATATATATATGTATATATGTATATATATATATATATATATATATATATATATTAGAAAGGCAAGCGTTAAGTGGATAACCTTTCCTCACTCCTCTTACTACCTCAAACCATTCGGTCAGTTTCCATTCACTTTCCCCCTAACTTTCGTTCCCACAGACAAACCCTTTATCATTCTTACCAATCTATTCAAAATCCCCAGCTCTATCATTCTCTTCCAGAAGTACTCCCTTTTCACTCTATCAAATGCAGAGGTCCACGAACAACAAGTAAATCTTCTTTCTATCACCTAATTCTTGATTTATCACAAAGGATGACACATTTTAACATATATCTAGCTGTTTTTTATTTTGTAAACTTCGCGGTCGATTGTCTCAGAAACTTAACGAAGGATTTTGATTAAATTTCTTGTATCAAATACTTAAGGGATTAAGCGAGTTCTAAAAAGTCGCACATCTTAGAACCGGCGTAATTTAACCTTGAAAAAAAAGTTTACACCCTAAATTTCTCGGTTCCTATGAAAGTTGGAAGAATGAATGTTGACGAACGTATGTAAATCTATGAGAGCTCAATTTCGCCAGTGTGATCAACTGAATATACTTGAGCGATTTTGAGCAATAAAAAACTTTTTCAAAAACTTTTTAGTTACACCCTGTATATTGTTACACATTTAAATAGGCCTTGTAATTCTATTTCAAATGATACCACACATTATGGGTCTAACTCTTATCGTTTCAAAGATACGACCCTTAATATCTTAAAGAAATTTAAGTTATATAATATAATCTAACATAATAAAAAAAATTTAATGCACGCCACTGCTAGTATTGAATGTAAATTAAACGTGACAACAAACTTATCTAGTTAATTCATGTTTCTTTTAATGCAGCATTCGTACGTACTACAAAAGTACTAACTATCTCACTTGCACATAAATGCTAGTGATATAATAAGTATCAAACGCGTTCCAGTCGGACAGACAGACGGACGGACAAAGCTAGACGTTTATATATATAAGTATTTGGCAACTTGTCGCCATGACAACCGACATTAAACAGTCATATATACATGTAAGGACTAAATAATAGCACATATATGCAAAGTTATTGGAAAAAATATTTTACATTGTATGATACCTATAAGACATAGGTGCTTTTGCAATGGAATAGATGTTGTTATCAGTGGCGGGTGCACCTTATAATTTTGAGATGGGTTCAAAATGATCATTTTATTCAGAAATTCAGTTTTAAAACTAGAACACTGAAATTCGCATATAGTATATTGTATTATGCGTCGAATGAAGGTAGTGTCATCCCCGCAAGTGGTATAGAGCGCGACGTTGCCACATTTAAAATTTTTGATATATTTCAGGCACTATAAAAGATAGGATACTTGAACAAACTTTATTCTATAGGCCACCAAAAGCTCGTTGAATTTTATTTGAAACATTTTTTTCTAAAATTACAAACTAACATATATACAGGGTGCTTTTGTTTTGTAAACTTTGCGATCGCTTTACTTGAGACCGGTTATTGTACTGCATTGAATATCTCGGTTCTTATGAAAGTTGAAAAACTAAAACTTGGGAACAAGTGTAAAACCGAGTGTATGCGTAAAACCTCAATTTTACGCAAAGCGAATACGAAGAAAAAGAACACAAAAGCGATAGGTGGGAAAAATTAAGTCAAAAACGGCAGCATACCGTCCAAAGCGGACAAATTTATAAGTCCAATGCTAAGCACGCCGGACTGCTCTTTTAGAAATTAGCCGAAAAGAGAGTTAAGAGGAATCGTAGGCCATGCCAAACCGAACTGCGCAGCTATCCGCGCCGGAAACAAATACGAGGAAAATGTGAGACAAAGGCTGGCCGTCGGCCGCGGTAAAGCGGAAAGCGGACAGCGAATTATATGAAAAATAAAATAATAATTTTTTATAACTATGAAATAATTTTAGACAAACTTTATTACAAATGTTTATTTCGCACAGACCTGTTTGGCTAAGTTATACTTATGGATTCAAAACCTAACGAGTTTAAGCATACCTCAAATATATTTTATAAATAAGCAACTCAAAATGAACTAAAAATATTTACCCTCTGACCCGTTTAGTGCTATGTAATTATCGATGTTGAATAATAAAAAAAAAAAACACGGCAAGCGTTACATGACTTCTCTTTACGCAAATATCCCACGAAGCCTCATAATCGTGTATTTTATTAAAAGTTCTACGTCATCAGAAATCAATTTCCTTAAAGACTTTTCGTCGACCAATAGGAAACGAGTTTTACACGAAAGCAAGAGAAAAAATAAAACCTCTTCGTTCTAACATAACCAGCACACTATGTTCTGTTTTATTTTTCCTATATAATTTTGCGTGAATGAGGTATTTATAAATATTCCTTTGTGCTACGTCTGGGGAAGAATGAGAATAAACGCAAAAGTTAGGAGGAGAAATATTATATAAGCTAAGGAACGTACATACACTAAGAGTATTTTAATAAGGATGCACAATAGTAGTGGTGAGTGACTAAATAATGTGTGGACGGAATGGAGGAATTTACAAAGACATCTTTTAATTTTTTAAAGCAGGAAATGAATTTTCAAAATAAGATATAAATTTTCTTCCATTCTCTTTCTCTCACCAATGGTGTTCACCCAAGGATGAACAGGGGAAAATTATGGAAAAATTTGCATTAAAATATATTCTTTTCTTTTAAATTTACCTAATTTAATTTAAATTATCATTCTTTCTTAATAGTTCAAAGTCATTACAACTACAATTAATATCTTTGTAGATGCTTAATCTTACCCACTTCTCATATAGGTGTGTAATACCTATATCAACAACGAACGGTATGCAACATTAAGAATATCAACTACTGCGCGTAAAGCTGGTCGCAGTCAAAAACTAATAACTCATAATACGTATTTTCATTTCCATCAACAGCCGGTTTGTGGATTAGTGACTTAGTCACGGGTTTCAAAGCCGTGATTCTCCTAATAAAGAGGATATTGATGATCCCTTATAATAATGGGTGAAATGGCGCCATGCATCTTGAACAAGACGCTTTTTAAGACATTTGTTGTGACTACTGATGTTACGTAACAATTAAAATTATTTTACATTTAATAAAACCACCTCCAAAATATATTGTATAATCAGTAGCGACTAATCCACGCATAGTTTCGGTCTCACTATCAGACCATTATGAAGCTTGACATTTAAAAAATACATTATCTAAAATGTAATCCATTATGTTTATTATATGGGAGATGATTTTTCTTTTCATGTTTGTTGCAAAACTTCAAATTAGATATACGTTTCTAGGTTATGTTGGAGAAATTATTACAACAAATTCTCAAACCACGTTATGATGTTGCTTAATTAAGCCATTTATGATAAAACTTGGCATATTGCACTCAGTTATTCTAGAACTACGCACGGTTGTTAGTAAGTCAGCGATTCATCTCTTGAGATTAATATGTTTTAAGTGGTGGAAGTACAAAAATGTGAAGAAACCATTAAAGGCCTATAATTGCTATTTCTATTACTTCAAAGGCGGTTTAAAGAATGCGCGCCCCGGGTCCCGACGTTTTAAAAAACCTAAACTGTATACTTTATTTTTAAGGCAAGGACTTTTATCAGACTTTTTTCTGTGGCCTGGGTCTCAACCAATATTAATCTGTCCATCTCTCTGTTTGCATGTCCATCTAATATTAATCAGCTCGGCGAATTTTTGGTAATTCTTGTGCAGTAAATAAACTGCTTTACACATTTTAAAAACAATTTGAAAGTATCCTACAAGTTCTCGAAAATGAACCAACTCACGAATATAGGAGGACAAATGAACTAACAAAGCGGGAATGTCCTTCTCCTCGGAAATAGTATAAGAGGTGGAATGAATCTGTCCGAACCACGTCATACATATCCTATTCTCAAGACTGGTGTATTCCAAGGGTTTGTTCTACATTTTTTTTTTGACATTATGTGCTGCTAGTATCCCTGACATCTCTCTACGCTCATTATACCTTATATGCTGACGATAAAGTGATCTTGTAGATATACTCGTATCTCACCTACAATCTCTCGACAACTTTTCTAAATAGGCACAAAATAGCGCATCAGACCATATCCTACATCCACCACCCCAACAAGGTCAAGAAGAAGTTTTAAACTGCGCCCACAATCGATTTTAACTCTGGAACGAATCTATATTTTTGCAAGACGAGATTTGCGATTTAGGCGTCACTTTCAACAGAACATTCAATTGGAATTCAGATGTAAACAATACCCTCTTGAGAGTGTGCTAACCTCATTTCCACACTCCGAGAACGGTTCTGGCATCTCAAAAACGTGCATTACACTTACAAGACTTATATTAGGCCACTGGTAGACTTCTGCGTAGTTTTCTCTGCCGAACCTAGCATAAATCGTCTTTAATCTTTTCAAGCAAAATACCCGACTAGAAGGGATGCAGGAAATAATCCTACAACTCAGAAAACTTTTCAAACCGACTGAAAAGCCGGCGACCACGGCAGTAAACTCCACGTAGACTCTTTCTCCACCCGTCAGGTCGAATAAACCAAACTATGCGTAAATTGTAGTTTAATGCTTAAAAAATCCATTTTTTTATTTATAAACTTTTTTGATCATAAAAATTTAAAAACTAATATAATAGATTATTCATATTTTTTTATTTTTACAGTATAAAAAACAATTTAAATATTTTTTGAAAATCAAACTTCTCGTTTTAATTTCTAGATTTTTTTTCGCAAAACAATTTTTTTACCGTTTTCTCCGACCAAAAAATGATATCCCCGTTTTTTAAATCGCCCCAATACTATATTTAAAAAAAAATTAATTTTAAAAATAAATATAAATAATTTTTTTTAAATAGTTCCATTAGCGAAAATAATTCCAAATATTTTAGTACAAGAAAATGAATTAATATTTTTTGTAATTTAAAATTTCAGAATAATTCAGAATAAATTTTGTTTAGATATTTTTATAACCCGATTTTTTACAAACCTGAAAAAAGGTTAAATTAATTTAAATAATTCGACTAAAAATAATTTTTTTTAAACAGAAGATAAAATAAAAATTAACCCAATTTGAACTAAAAAAAAACCATTATAGTTATTTTTTTAACTATTAAAATAATATATTTCAAAATTTTTTCTGATAAACATTAGAACTATATCTATAAAAAATAATAAACTAGTAAAAACTCAAAATAAATTTTCATCTCTAATATAGTCTTTATAAAATTAATTTCAATTTGTATTACCTTTATATCAAAATAAATATTTTATCCATCAAACTATAATACTATAACTATAATAATTAAACAATAAAAAAATTTGGTTTAAAATGAAATATTATATTGAATAAATAAAATAAAAATTTTTTTCTTGCTATTTTCTTCTATTTACAATATTTTTAATTTAATTTAAATTTTTTTTTTAATAATATTTATAATATTAATTAGAATTAAATAATAATTATAATTAAATAATAATCCGTCAGTAGGTTAATAGCGACCAAAATAAAATTATTTGTCGTTGAAATTATAAGTAACATAAGGATTTTAGAGACAATAGACGTAGGCGAGAATTGTGAGGTGTGATTGTTCAACTTATCAAGAAAGAATCCAAGAAAAAGATACTGCAATTGGATTTTGCCCAATAATGTTCATAAAATTACATTTCTTGCTAATTTCTATTCTCAAACAAAGATATTGTAAAAACTAAAAAATAGCAAAAATATTCTGATTTTCTTAAAAAAGTGATTTGATTGGTTGTATCTTAAATTTTTAGAAATCGTAAGCAACTAATTAACTTTTTGAGAAAACGCATTTTGATATTTTGAATGAAAATAACTTATGAAAGAATATTTTAGTATATGTAGGTGAGCCCAGTTGCAATATCAACACAAAAGGAAAAACAAATTGTGTTGTATAGCCTTTGGGTCTTTTTATTAATTTGACAACACCCACATCATCAGCGGTTCTATTCGTTGTGTATTATTTTTGCTTTGCCTTCTTTGAGAATTGTAGATATATGTTAAGATGCTTTGATATGTTGTTTGCATAAATTTTCATTTCTTTTATTATCTTGTTTTTATAACTCAATCTATTTAAGAGGAGAAGAATAGAATTAATTATATATATTATACAAAAATATATATTGCCACGTGACATGGAATTGTGTGAGCCCTAACTCGATAAATAAATTCTACTTCAAGTTAAAATACACTCAATTCTACCAGATGATAGAGTCTAAATCACTGTTTCATTGAGGGCGTAGTTAAAATAAATGAAGGCTTATTTGGGGGTTGAAATAAATTCATACACTAATAAAGTAAACATTGGTTTACGGAACCTTGCTTAATTAAAATCAAGATTCAATCTTAATAAAGCAAGTACGGTTCATGAATTAATTAGGATCTATGAATTTTGCCAAATAATAAAATAAATACTGATTAACATTTATTCGATATACATATATGTTAATACGAATGCAACATAACTTCCCTTTTGATTCGGAAATAAATAAAACAACAACCAAACAACATTTAATTAATCATTTAATAATAAGAGAAAAATTAATATCGGATTGGTCGCCTGACAATATAATAATATATAGTAGGGTTCTGATTTATTTGATCTCTATAAATGTTTATCTTCTACCGGTACTGATTGTAAGCTTGTTACGCAATGAAAATTAGTTACATTGAATAACATTATTTACAGAGAATAAAACCAAAAGAACTTTAGGTGTTTCAGTTCCTAAATCATTATTTATAATAAAATAATCGCTAACTTACTTTAACTGAACAAAACTAATTGTGAACTGATCAAAATCTGTCAAGAACTGGAATCATTTCCGCACTGGGTCTCTGCTTTTATGTTGTCAGGTCGGCTGCTGCGTCATCTTTCGTACTAAATTTCAGCAGAAATTTGTTGCATCTCACTTCTGCTTATTAGAAAGCCTATTATAACGCCTAAATTATTTTTTCATTATCTCTCTCTATGACTTCCTTAACGAAAAACTCATTCGCGTAAAAAGAATATTTTCTTTCTACACCGAGAGTGTCTTATCTGCTGATAGATGGGAGTATAATGGTCTGGGAATGCATATCGTTTGTACTTTTCCAATGCTGCAGAGATACGATGCAAAGCACCCGCTCCCGTCATTGCTTGAGTTATCCAATAGTCAATTTCGTTTCCTCTCAGCCCAGTTCTTTCTCCGCCAGGTCCATCTTTCTTTTTTAAACGTATCCCATATCTGCTGCCATTTGCTCTTCATTAAACCTCTTAGTTCGCACAGCGCCTGCTTGCATGGAGCTAGCATCACGCAGTCTCCCTCTCTCCTCATCTACCAGATATAACGGAGGTTTCTCCGCAATCACTCACAACGCTTCGGTTGATACGGTTCGACAGGCGCACGCCACGACCCTCAGCCCAATCCTCTGGACCTTTCTTAACACATGCCATCCACGGAGCTGCATATAAAACTACGGATTCCGCCGTCGCACAAAGCAGCTGCCTCTTTGCCGCTTTCCTCCTGTCCTTGGATTCTGGAAAGTCTGTTTAACCTCTAGCTTATAATTTAGCGCGATGTGAATCGGTTGAGTAGTCGATGATAGCTTAGAGACCGATACCAACATTCTATAGGTTCTCAAGCACTTTTTTTCATAGGAACAGGTGTGAATAAATAAAAACATGAATAAGTTTAACGTTAGTCTATTGGAAATAACTCAGAAATATATAACAATAAATTCAATAAAATATAGCAAATAAATCAGCATGGCAAATCAGAATTAATTACTGGGTCCAATAAAATGAAATAAAGTAATAATTACGTCAGTATCATAAATCAGGCCAGCATAAATAAAATAAATGTGACTAAATAAATACGCAATACGTTCAGTTCCATAGAATGGATAAAACAACAAAACAATTATATATGTGAGTGGAAAGACAGTCGAAAGGATTTATATGCGAATGGTGAAGGAAAACAGTTTGTGAAATGGTTGGAGGAAGAAGGATGGAGTGTGGAAAATGGTTCTACAGAAGGAGATTGGAATGGGGAGTTAACTTTTAGAGGACATGTGGGGGAATCCGTAGTTGACTACGTTGTTATGTGTGAGAGTACCTGGAGAGTATGAGAGTAGGTGAAAGGATGGAATCGGCCCTGTTTCCACTTCAGACAGTTTGGAACTAAGATATGAATGAGAATGGAAATGGGGGGAGAGGATGAGAAATATGGAGAAGGGGGATGTATATGGCACGGGAATATTAAAAAACAATTAATTAATAGATTGCATGAAGTGGACTGGGATGGTGTCAAAAGCATTGAAGAAATTTCAAGTATTACAGGAGGAATGTTAAGAAGGAGGAATAAGAATAAGAGGGAACAAAATAAAGTAGTGGAATATAGAGAAGTAGATGAGGAATGGATAAGTAAGAAAAAAAGTTAAGGAAATGCTGAAGAAGTGAGGCCGGGTGGGGCAGAATTGGAAGAGTATAAAGAGATGAAAGCAGAGCGGATGTTAGACGAAAAAAAGGTAAGGGAACGTGCATGGAAAAAAGAGGAGAAATAATTATAAATAATTTAAGAAATGAGAGGGAAGTGTGGAATTATATGAAACAAAGGGGAGTTATTAGAATGAAAAGCGGGAATGTGTTATTAATATAAGAAAATGGGAGGAAAACTGTAAGAAGGAAGGATATAATGAAGAAGTTGCGGGAGAATTAATAACGGAAAATGAGGGTGGTGTAGATAGTATAGAAGAATTGGTGATGGTTGAATTAAGTGTAAAAGAGGTTAGTAATGAAATGAGGAAAATGAAAAAGGTGGTGCAGCTGGGCCCAGCAGGTTGCCTGTGGAAGTATGGGAATGTATAAATGAGAATGGAATAAAAGCTTTAGTAAGACGGATGAATAGAATAATTAAAGGAGAGGATAGTGTGCCTGATAAATGAAAGAAGGGAGAAATTGTTCCAGTTTATAAGAGAGGATATAGAAGGGATGTGGAAAGTTATAGGGGAGTAACGACAATGGATGGGCTATATAGACTGTTTGCGAGAGTAATTTGTAGGAGGCTAGAAGAAGAGGTGAGGATACTGGGCATTACGTCACCTACTTAAAGCGGATTCAACAGAGGATGAGGTAGGCGGATAATACCGTTACAATCAACTATGTGATGAATAGAAAGATAGCGAATAGAAGGAAGTTATACCTACTATTCATAGACTTGAATGCGGCCTTCGTTGGGATTGTGAGAGAGAAATTGTGGGCGAGAATCGAGAGTGCAGGTATATCTGGTTATATGATTAGACTAATAAAGATAATGTGTGAGGGGTCGAAAGTAGGAGCAAGAGTTAATGAGGTCGGTTGGGAGTGAGACAGGGCTGCCCTTTAACCGCTTGCCTATTTAACATATATTTGTCAGGTTTAGTGAGTGATGGAGAATGGGCAAGCGGGAGGGGTGATGGTTGGAAGTGTAAAGGTATGGTCTCTAACGTACGCGGATGACATTGTTTGTATGACGAGTGATAGAGAAGAGATAAATGAAATGATAGTAAGACTGAAAGGATACATGGATAGAAGGGGATTGGAAGTGAATGTTGTCAAAACAAAAATAATGGTATGTAAGAAGCGTGGCAGAGAGTGTAGAAAGGATGTCTTTAATATAGGTGGAAAGGGGACAGAGAGAGTGAAGAAATTTAAATATTTGGGATTCATGTTATTACAAAATGGTTCAAGCAAAGAACATGTCGAATTGGTAACGAAGTAGGTAAAAGGGGCCATAGAGAGAATGCGGATTGTATGGGAGAGGAAATTTGAGGAGTCTATGAGAACGAGGTTAAGGATTATGGATGTGTGTGTGAACAGTATAATGATGTATGGAGCTGAAGTATGAGCGATTGAGGAGAAGGGGTGAATATGGAGAGTGCAGTTAGGCTGTATAAAAAGGATGTTGGGTCTGGATGGAACTACGAAGAATGAGATTGTATTACGGGAGATAGGAAAATTCAAGTGCTTGGTTGGTGGGGTGAAAAGAATGGCGAGGTCCGAGGAAAAGGTTTGGAATGAGGATAAGGTAAGTTTGGTTAAGGAGGTGTATATTGAAGGGATGTTAAAAGAGGGAGAAATAAGAGGAAAGAACGAATGTATCGAGAATAGAAAAATGGTGAATATGAAGATTGGATGGTCGACAGAGAGATGGATGGAGAGAATGTGAGGAGGAGTGGATGTGGTGAGGGAGATTATTGAAAGGATGAGAGATGTAGAAAGTCAAGAGAGAGATTTGATAATAAAAGATAATAAGTTTAACAGTGAATATGTGGAGTGTATGGAGGAATCTGGAATAAGTATAAATGATAAAAGAATGATTGCAAGGTTTATATGTGGAAGTAAGGATGAAGGTAATAAGTACTGGCTGAAAGAGGAAGAAAGATTATGTAGAATATGTGGAAAAAAGGATGAAAATTGGAATCATTGGATTACGGAGTGTGAGGGGATTAAATGGTAAGAGAATGAACGGGAGTTGGGTGAAAATAAGAGGGTGAGCTTAGGGAAAGACGTGAATGGACTAGAAATCATGAGGAGAATTATAACGGAAATAAATCAAAGGAAGTGATTTCAATAGAAGAAAGTAGAAAGTGGAGGGGGATTGGGTAAGGGGGAAGAGGGTGTGATGGAAGAGAA